>MU223664.1:943908-979066 GCA_018584345.1 Thuja plicata
TCCTTTCTTGCATTGTTATCATATAGAATAGCTTTCATTTGCATGCATACTTGATGATCATGGAGACTAGCACTCTTGCTTTTCCTCTTTGAATCTCTCGTTTTATGGTGTACTTGCATGGGCACAAGCTATGTCAATCTGAGGGCCTCCATTACAAACCCTTGCACTCCATGAATAGAGAGCTATGAGTCACCATTCGAGACCTCATTCTTGAGAAATATTGGATACAATGATTCATAGAAGTGACACATTTTTAGCACACACTAATATCCTTCTACTAGTATTTTTTTTGTAAAACTATACATTCGTAGGCCAAAAAGGTAGTTTTCCAAAGTTGGAATTATCCCTCCTGAGTGTCCTCTAGTCATTATCTACATCCTCTATTAGAGTGAAGGTCTATTTCCCACCCCTAACCTTGCCCTCTTCAATTCAACATTTCAAGAAATTGATGTCATTCCTTGCTTGGCCTCTTCTTGTTGCTACATTAATGTTGACTCCCCATACCACAAATGACTATAATGGGTCATCATCTTCCCGTCCTAACTTTGGTAAGATCTTGTCATCCAATATTAGCACTTGTCTCATGATAACTCATTTAGATACCCCTTAAAACCTCTACACCACTATGCTCACACCAATTTGGCCATGATGGCCTCCACTATACGCTCTGACTTCCTTCCATCCAACAACATAGCTAGGTACATGGATGCAATTTCTAAGTTGACATGATATCACCCATTCTTGCTCAACCAGTTGTTGCTTAACGACATTCTTAGAGCATGAAGGACCAACCCACACTCTAGACTTAAAGAATTTAGTGAGCCTTCTCTCCAAGATGTCACCACATAAAGCCATCTATTGCTTTCTTGACAATTGACAGATATTGGTGTCCATGTTCTTCTCTACTTTTTACACATTGATAGTTCCCACTTGCAAGCTGCTAAATAGCCCAAGTGATATTTGTGTGAGCAACATGACACACTTCTATAAACCATTACAATTGAGAGAATCCACGAAGAAGGAAGTCTCAAGAAGCGGCTTATAGCTCCCTATCTATGACGTGCAAGAATCTAAGATAGTGTGAATGGTGGCTCTCAAATGAACCTTAAGAAAAAGACCCTTGAAAGGTGCACCATAGAATGGAAGATTCAAATGATGATACAAATGAGAGATAATCTAAGATGAAATGCAAGAACAAAGCTATGATGCAAATGCAAGAACAAGGAAAGCAAAGCTAATCTAGCAAGATTACAATACCTCCTAGTTAAGCTATATGATTTAAGCTAAATACAATAAGGAAATACTAATCTAGAATTCAAGAGTGCTCAAGAATTCTCTAAAAATGCAAGTAAACAAAGTGATATCATAACAATAACATGAGTGAGTAATCTATCATCCCTTTTTCAAGAGTGAGGAGAGAGCCTCCTTTTAAAGAGCAATGAACGGTAGAGATTAAGAGGCAAAATCCAAGGGTGGAGAAAAATTATCATTTTGACTTTGGTGCACAAGATTATCAAGAGGAAAAATCAATGTACATCATTAAGAGGCAAAAAGATGCGTGGAAGAGATTAAGAGGCAAAACAAGATTTCACTCATCTTGGAAAGTGTGCATTCAATGTGTAGACAATTTTTTTTTTCTTTTTGTTTTAAATTAGGAAATTCCTTTTTCATATGCACACATAGGATAAGGTGGATTTTATTATTTAATTAAAAGATTTTTCATTTAATTAAAAGGAAGCATGTTCTCTTAATTAAATAAAGCTTAGGATAAATAGGTCAAACTTTAGGATATAATCAAATAAATGATTAAGTGGTGATTTGATCAAGAAAATAAAAGATTAAATAAATATGCAAAATTGATTAAGCACAAGATGTTGTCCATTATTTAAATTTTAATGTTTAGAAAGGGGCTCATAGTCTACTAGACCATTTTTGGGTGATTACATTTGCCCTCTTTTACTAATGTGTAAGCGATCAGAGAATACATTAGGTCAAAGAAAGACGATGTCAATGTAACTGATAGAGACCTGACTCCAAACTTGATCGAACGAAGCACAATAAGGAAACTAATCCAAAACTTGATCAAATGAGAACTAGAAAAGATAGCAAGATTCAAATGCACAGTAAGCAAAATTGAACACTAAATTAGAGATTGACAGACAAGACAATAAGATGTCTTAATCAATTTATAGCTTTGAAAGATAGGTTATTCCTACTCCCTCGGGATCGAAATTGAAATGAGGTAGGGGAGATGCAAAAATTAGATAGATTTGATCAAATCAGGATAATAAAAGGTTCAATATGATTGATAAGCGTGCAAGACCAAGTTTGACCACCAAGTGATGAAAATTTGCCCCGGTTTGAATAAGGTTGACCAAAAAGGTATAGCATTGGCATTAGGTCAAATAATTAAGAAAGGTGATGAAATGATGATGCAAAAGGAGAAATGGTGATTGCCTCAAAAGATTCAAGAGATTAGCCTCAAAGGGGCAGTCAACTGTGCCTAGAAGAAAATATTTTTAAAATACAATTTTGACAATCAAGATGCAGTCATATTTTGATTTCTATCTCGAAAATGGATCCAGGATGTCAAAATTAGGTAAGGGTCCATTTTTTGCAGAAATCCAAGACTTTGAAAATTTAGGTCAAAATGCAATGATCGGTAGGGAAGGTACGTGATTAAGCAAAACTAACTATCCATCCAAAATGATGAAGGAGGCTCTCTCCTAACTCGAATGCAAACTAGAAATGAACCCTAAAAATGCAAACTACTATGAAGATGCAAAGTGTGATTTGCAAGGGTCAATTAGGTAGGTCCTTGTTTTTATCATCGAGCCTTATTAAGGGACATCGTGAGATCATACAACCATCACTAGTGCAAGCACAACTATGAAGATATGAATATGATATATATTAGATAGAATGTAGGAAACACATGTAAGCACTGAGGCATAAGGGCCAAGATGACTTGAACACTGTTTCCAAGTTAATGTTGCAAGTAACCATAAGCATAAAGGCATAAGAGTCCAGGATGACCTGAATGGTTCGTGTGTAAGCAAACATAATGTAATAGTCAAGGATATATCTCTAGATCTCCCTAGTATCCAAGGGGTAAAAGAGAGACACCTAGGATCACCAAAGCGATACCCACAGATAGAAACCAAAGAAAACATGCCCCATGTCCTTAGTTCTCTAGTCGTAACATCATGGAGAGACTAAGGAGGGAATATTTAGTGAAAATCATTAATCAATCAACACATAAAGAAAATAAGTCATAACATGTCTTAGTTGTTTCAGTTTAAGTGCAATGTGAAAATGAAAAAGAATAAGCATTGACTCGTTAGAACTCATGCATGTAGGTGAGAAATATCGCACAATCCTAGACTGCAGCTAAAGCATCGACTCAAGGTAGCATATATAATAAGTGTTAAGAAACACTCGATGTCAAAGGAAGTGTTGAGAAACATTGTTGGGGGTGAGCCACTAAGAAACATCATCTCACACTAAAGGAGGATACAATTTATGCCCGTAGCCCTAGACAAAGATCAGTCCTAGACCAAAGATATTGGAGACGAAAGTTGGAAAGGTTCAGAGCGCAAAGCGACAAGCTGATAGACATAAGCACATGGGTTCCAAGTAGTGTCTATTTCCAGGTTTTCACCACTTGAATTATTTTCTATTTTTGCTACCAAGGCGCCTATTTCCAATTTTTCACCAAGGCACACATTTTTTAATTTTTTAATTTTTTTTCTTTTTTTCTCTTTTTTTTTTGTTTTTTTATTGAAGATACATCAAGGTGCCTATTGCTAGGTTTTCACGAGGATGATCATTTTTCAAGACTTTATATGCTTTTTTTAAAAGGATTTTTTCAGGATCATATATCAAATTTTTTTTTGAATTTTTTTTTTTGAAGATACATCAAGGCGCATATTGCTAGGTTTTCACCAGGATGATCATTTTTTAGGAATTTATATGCCTTTTTGTTAAAGGATTTTTTAAGGATCATATATCAAATTTTTTTTGAATTTTTTTTCAGGGCATTTTATGATTTTTAGATATTTTTTAGGACATTTAAGATATGTACAAAGCTCTAGAGCATTGTGCATAGAACTTCTTTAGATGAAGGATGTTGATGGGTTTAGGGAGTTGTTCTTCCTTGGGTGTAGAAACATGATAAGCACTAGATCCTTTTTTGTGCTTTGTTCTATTGATTTTTGGGATTCTCTCTTAAGACAAGATCTCCAACCTGAAGTTATGTAGAATGAACCTTTTTTTTATAGCTTTATGACATCCTTTTCTGATATACTCTCATGTGGTAAAATGCAACTCTTCTATGCTCATCCAAAAGTTCTAGCTCTTGTATACGCATGATTCTATATTTTTCATCTGTGATGAGACCCTTTAATGAGACTCTTAGGGAAGGTATCTCAACCTCAAGGGGTAAGACAACTTCATATCCATAAACAAGTGTGAATTGGGTAGCTCCAGTAGGTGTGTGAATGTTATTTTTGTAGGCCCATAGTGCAGGATTAATTTGTAAGCGCCAGTCTCTTCCTAATTTGTTGATTGTTCTGTACAAAATATTTAGCAGTGTCTTATTTGAAGCTTCAGTCTGGCCATTACCTTGAGGGTAATAAATTGAGTACCAATGTTATGTTAATCTTTAATTGTTTACACAACTGCTTGAGATCCATATTTTTTAATTGTCCTCCATTATCAGTAACTATGGAGGAAGGTATGCCATAATGACAGATGATATGATTAAGGATGAACAAAGACACTTGTTTCCCAGTAGCAACTGAAAGAGGAACAACCTCAACCCACTTTGTAAAATATTTTGTTGCAGTAATAATAAACTTATGTCCACTAGATGAGTTAGGATTTATTTGACCCACCAAATCAAAATCCCACTGCTGAAAAGGCTAATTTGTAACATATGAAATAAGTTCCCTGCCTGGAACATGGATCAAATTCCTGTGCATCTGACACTTCTTACAAGACTTAGCGTAGAAAATAACACCTGTCTCTATAGTAGGCCAATAATAACCAACCCTCAGTAGCTTTAAAGCTAGCTAAAGACCATTAGAGTGGGACCCATATACGCCATCATGGACTTTAGCTAATGCATGTTCAAACTCATCTTTCTCTAGACACCTAATAAGTGTTCTATCTACACCATTCCTAAACAAGTTACCAGAGATGAGGGTATAGAGAGAAGCGTTGCAAATGAGTTGTTGTTTCTCATTATGGGTTAGGTTATCAAGAATGACTTGGTCACGCATGTAAGAGTAAATTTTAGCATATTGAGAGGAGTCATGACCAATCACGGTACATATGACGTGATTGTCAGGGGAATCATAGGCATGGTAGTGTAGTTCTTCCACCAGGAATTGAAATCTGGACTCATGCTCTTCCAATTATAAGATAGAAGCCAAAGAGGCCATGGCATCAACCACCCTATTTTTGGCTCTAGAGATTTGTTGGAATGTGACGAAAGTGAAGTAGTTCTTGAGATCATCAATCATCTTCTTGTAAGGAATCAATTTCTCATATTTGGTTTGATAGTCATCATTATTTTGATTTATAATGAGATGAGAGTCTCCAAAACATGTAGCCCAGTGATCCTCCATTAAATATTCATTTTAATCCCATTAGTCAAAGCTTCATAGTCTGCTATGTTGTTCATGCAAGGAAATAACAACTTATATGACTCTGGGATAATGTATCCATGAGGTGTGACAAAAAAAACACCAACTCTAGCACCATTCTATGTGTGAGATTCATCAAAGAACATCTTCCATGTTCTCTCAGTCACATACATAATGGATGAATTAGGAAAATTAGTTTGTATAGGGGCATCATCTTGTAGAGGGAATTCAACTAGTTGATCAGCAATTTCTTGTCCTTTTATGGCCTTACGATCAACATACTCAATGTCAAATTCAAAGAGAAACATCATCCATTTAGTGAGTCGATCAGTAAGAGTATTTTTATTTAGTAAATATTTCAAAGGATCAATTTTTGTGACAAGCTGTGTAGTATGTGCTAGCATATAATGTTTGAGTTTTTGAGACACAAACACCATTGCAAGGCAAAAAATTTCAATGTTGTTGTAACTGATTTCATAAGCTACTAATGTTCTACTGATGTGATATATAGCTCTTTCTTTCCCATGTTTATCTTGTTGTGCCAATAATGCCCCCAAGGATGTGATTGTAGCTGAGATGTACAAAATAAGAGGTTTCCCTAGAATAGGAGGCATTAATACTGGAGGTTTGGCCAAATATTCCTTGATCTGATTGAGGATTTTCTCACATTCCTCATTCCATGTACATGAAGCTCCTTTCTGTATATTCTTATTAAAAGGTCGAGCTCTGACAACAAGTTGAGATATGAACCTCTTGATCAACTGAAGGTGCCTTGTAGGCTCCTTAATTGACTTAGATTTTTGGGAGGGGGCATCTCCATTATAGCTTGGACCTTTTTGGGGTCAACCTCTATTCCCTTAGCCGAAATTATGTATGCAATTAATTTTCTTGAAGTGACTCTAAAAGCACATTTCTTAGGGTTTAATCTAAGTTGGAATTGTTCCATTTTGTCTAAGATTAAACTCAAGTCATCAAGATGTGTGTTCCTTTGTTTAGATTTTTCCAAGGTGTCATCCACATAATCTTCTATATTTCTATGAATCATGTCATGAAAGATGGTATTCATAGCTCTTTGATAGGTAGCCCCGACATTTTTGAGGCCAAATGGCATGAAGTTCCAACAAAAGGTCCCCCATGCACATGTGAAGGTAGTCTTTTCTTGATCTTCAGGAGCTATTTTAATCTAATTGTACCCCAAGAAACCATCCTTGAGAGAGTACATTTCATAACCCGTAGTCATATCCACTATCATGTCTAAGTTTGGAAGTGGAAAGTCATCTTTTGGGCAAGCTTTGTTAAGATATCGGAAATCAGTGCATACACAAATGGATTTATCATGTTTAGATATAGGTACAATGTTTGAGATCCATTCAACATTAGCTATAGCTCGTACAAATCCAGCACTTAAGAGTTTTTCTAATTCATCTTTTACCAGGAGAGCTATGTGTGGATGCATCTTTCGTAATTTCTATTTGACTGGCTTAACACCAACAACTATAGATAGATGATGCATAATTAGATTAGTGTCCAACCCTGGCATATCTGCATATGTCCAAGCAAAATTAATTTTCATTTCCTTGAAGAACTTAGTGAATTGTTGTTTTTCATCTGTTGATAGAGACTGAGCCAAATGTATGATATGAGGTGTTTTAGTTGTCCCCAGATTTATAGTCTGTGTTGGCTCTATCAAGACTGAAGATCTATATTGAAAATAACTAGGAAGACTACCAAGTACCTCATCCTTGGGTGCCTCAAAGAGGTTTTCACCCTTAGATACATCTTTTGTTTTTACCCTTTTTAGGCTCTAATACCGCCACAAAGTGGTTTTCACCATCAAAGCTCCTGTTCTTTTTTGAGTTTCTTTTTATTTTATGACTAAGGTACTTAATATCTATCTCAGTCATGTTTGTTTCTAGTTCAATGGTGGAAGAAACTACAAGCTCAATAGCATTGAGGTAGCAGGCTATTTCATAGTCATTTCAGAAATAAGGTAAAGTAGGTTGTTGGTTCTGTTGCAACCAATAAATAAGGTCAGGGTACATGAGTGGAATGGAAGTGGCAGGTTCTAAAGAATTCATATAGGGGAGGTCATCTCTAGTGACAAGATGTTCAGAGTCTATAAGATCTCCCTTGAAAGTACCTAGATCCATTTGATTCCTAGTGTGGTTAGCTTGATCAATGAAATCAAAATATAAGTTCGTCTTGTCGGGTCCTACGGGTGACTCGTCGACCACTTCAGTTTGGTTAGAATAAGTATGCACCACATCTATTCCTAATTATGTTGACTTGATTGAGAGAGAATCCCATTCATACTCTTGTGAGTCAGTACCATTTTCTCTTTGTAACAATCGTGCCATGTTCTTGCGAATACGTTCTCTATTAGGATCTTCAACATATGACTCGTCGCTTTGGTGAGATGTAGAAGCTTCATCATCATGTTCTAGTGAAGGTCCTTCTTCATTCCAAAGGATGGCAGTAGAGGGAACAAATTTTTCCATATCTTGGCTAAAAGTTTGAGTAGGTACAATATCTTCCCCAGATTCGCTACCATTAGAATTATTAGTAGGGTGGAAAAACATAGGTTGCGCATTAGAGAATCCCAATCCACTCTTATCCTTAGATTTCCTTCCATTTGTGAGTCTCAGAGATTCAAAAAGAGCATGTTTCATATTTCTCAAAGGACCATGACCTAGGTAACCCATCCTAGCTATAAATTCATAGCCCTTTCCATATATTTTGGGAGAGACTGTTGCAGTAAGCATAACTTCCTTAGCTTCCTTTTCTCTATAGATCCATTCTCTAATAGCTTGTTCTTCTTTTTCATCTTCTAGGGGTACTGAGGATTAGACAAAGGTCCCATAACATGTCATATCAGAAGATGAAGGCTTCTTACCCTTTGAAGGTTTTCCATAAGAACGAGGGGAGACTAGGAGTGTAGCAATAGAATCTAGTCGATAATCCCCCAATCTAATATTTAGTAATTTTAACTTCTTCTCACAATCAACAAGATTAGTCTTAGTTTCATCAAAAACTCTATTGTGTGGTACTAAGGATTCCACAATAAATGTATTAATAGACATAGAATTGTCCCCTGGAATGGAAATATCGGTACCATTGAAAGGAAACTTTATATAGTGATGGTAGGTAGAGGGAACCGCTTGCATATCATGGATCCATGGTCTCCCTATAAATATGTTGTACGCAAGGGGAATATCAAGAACGTGAAAGACCACATCTTTTTCTACTGGACCAACCTAAATAGGTAACACAATTAATCCTTTGGAAGACCTTTCAACTTCTTCATATGATTTAATAGTAATCTTCTTCCTTGGATCAATGGTGAACTCTGAAAATCCCAACTACTTAATCACACTGAAAGAAAAAATATTTAACCCAGCACTATTATCTATCAGCATGAGTTTGACTCGGGTTCGGTAGATTTGGATTTCAATATGTAAGGAAAGGTTATGGGGATGACTTAAAGACTTGTCGTCTTCTTCATAAAATGAAAGGTAATGTGGAGCAACAATATGATTAACCATGGTTTGAAATTGATTAGTATCAATGTCTTTGGGGACATTTGTTGTTTGCAAATATTTCTCTAAGATCTCCTTGTGTATAGGTGATAATTCTAGCAACTCAAAGATTGAAATTTGGGTTGGAGTACGCTGGAGTTGATATATTATATTGTAGTTTGACTTACTAGAAGTAGAGGCTTGCTTGGAAGAGGATGTCACTTGCTTAGGATTAGCTTGCTTGGAAGAATTAGGACCTCTGAGCATAACCTTGGATTGACTCCTAGTGACAACATTTAGACTTTCCCTATGTTAAGGAGAGTGGACACCTCTAAGCATGATCATGTGGTTATAGTCATTGTAAGATTGAGATTGTGTGGAAGAACCAATACTTCTCAAAATAACCTTAGGTGCCTCATCAAATTCTGAATCATAGTTGGGTCCACTAGGTCTCACCATGTTAATGTTTTCATTCATAGGTTCAAGCATATTAATAACATTGTTACTGTTCATATAAGTATAGTTGATCTTAGTTCCCTCATCTTTCTTTGATGTTTCTCCTTTGTCATACTTAGGGAATGGTTCTTTAAAGGCCTTATGATCCAAATTCTCAACAAGACCATCCACTCCAACTTTCCCATCTTCAATAAGATCTTGAATGACATGTTTCATCTTTATGCAATTGTCAGTCTTGTGTCCTTTGTTCTTATGATATTCACAATAATGATTGTCATTCCACCACTTAGGTTTCACCTCTGGTTCGTACAGTTTAGCATATTCAGGTAGTGTGATAATCTTGTTCGTAAGTAAAGTCTTAAGTATCACATCATATGAATCTCCCAAGGGAGTAAAATCACGTTTAGACTTAGGTGCCCATGAATATTTAACCTTATTAGAATCATTGGATCTTGTTGCTTCTCATTGTTTGGTTGTTAGATAGCACTAACCAAGCTGGAAATGGGCTCTTTAGGCTTAGACTCATTAACAACACCATCATTGACCACATGCTTGTTTTATTCCAAGGCTTATTCTTGTCTTTGTTATATACATTACCATTTGTGGACTTGTCCTTGCTCAATGTGATCTCACCCTTTTTGAACAAAACATCCTCTATTCGAAAATCACTTTCAATCATATCATTAAAGGTGAAAAATACTTGCTTTCTAAGATCATCATATAACTCAAGTTCGAGGTTATTAACAAAGATATCAATCTTTTCATTATCTAGTAGTTGTCGTGGGTATCATGAGTGTAACTTTCTCCATCTTTGCAAGAATGTCACAAAAGGTTCACCTTGTTTTTGTTTGATGTTGCATAGGTCAAGCATTGTCACAAGGTGCTGAATATTATAAGAGTATTGTTGAATAAATCTTTGCACTAACTCATCAAAAGACTTGAGTGGAGGCATGATTTTTGTGAACCACTCCATAGATTGGCCATTTAGAATCCTAGGAAAGAGTCTCATAAGATAAGTGTCTTCATGCATAAAGTCCATACTCAAAGCATATAATTGTCGGGCATGGTCATGTGAATCCCCATTTCCATCATACTTGTCATACTGAGGAATCTCAACATCTCTTAGAAAATGTATCATGTATAGAATCTTATCAAAAGGTAGAGCGCCTATGGATTCCATAGAAAATGATGAATTAGGCTTCTCCTTTTCCCTTTTTGAGTTTGACATTTCATTTTTCAAATTTTGTATTTCCTTGATGGCAACTTCCAAATGTGAGGGTTCTCTTCTTCAAATCAATCCATCAAAATCTAAGTCATGAGGGAGTTTCATCCCTTTAGAAGCCAAGTGCATGAAATATTGATCACCATTTTGTTCCAATGATTTTAACATTAGTCTTTAATAATGATTGTCTTGTTGAAACTTTAGGAGCTCTTCTTCAGTAATCCCATGCTCCGCATTGTTGCCATGTTGAGATTTAGACCTAGAATGTGAAGATCTTGGAGGTGAATCAAATCCATTATGTTGTGACTTTGGGAGAGATCTCAGAGGTGTATTATTCCCATGATATCCAAGGAAATTGGTATTGAATTTTTGAGCCAAACGAGTTGCTTGATCATCCATGTAATCCTTTCTTTCTAACTCCATTTGTCTTAACCTTTGATTGTGTTCAAAGAGATCATTCAATCGCTTGTTATTCTCTTCTCTAGACATGGTGAGAGATAAAATATTTTTCAAATCTTGATGAGGCAAGAGGTGTATTGCAGGTACTATCAAAGCTGCCTCCAAAAGGATCAAACCAAACTTTCGTACTATCCCCCTCTTCGTCAAAGGTAACTTGAGGTTCCTTGTCTTCATGATGCCGACGCCTAGTAGGAAAAGGTAAATTGTCAAAGCTAATTGGAGGTTTCTTTCCTTGATCAATCTGATATCTAGTTGTTACTGACATGAATGAGAATGTAAAGAGCTAAATAAGATGACACAAGACAACTTGATGGCCACCCTAGAAGAGCAAAATGTTCACTTGTCAAAAAGTAAAAGAGAGTAACATAAGATCAAGATGACTTACCACAAAGTGCCCAAGCTGCAGGTAAGATCCCTTTATACGACACTTGTGAATCAAGTCAAGACATAATGTCAAAGCCAATAAAGAGACAACCAAGAGAGATAGACAAGTGAATAAATTTACTAATCAAGAATGTAACCAAGGTATCTAAGCGATCCTTTTTAGCTAAAAACAGTCCCTAACCTGCTAGTCTCAGACCAAGGGATAAAAAATAGTCAAGTATAAGCTTCTAAAACCAGCTAAGAGAAAATTGAAGGCCAAACCCACTCGGATAAAAAACTATACTACAAACCTTAGTAAACCATATGACAATCGTGCAATATTTCTCACTACTACAGGCGAGATTGAGACAACAAACATAAAAGACCAATTTTTTGACTCAAAAACCTTGTTTCGACCGATTAGCAATTTGTGACAGTAAGAAATTTCAATTGTAACAACAAGTTTTAAGTTTAGAATCACGTTTTCAAAGTAAATGTGATGCATAGAGTAGTCTTCAAACAATCAAGCAAGGGACAAAACAACCTTGCATGATACAAGCATTTGTGAGGTCTCAACGAAAAAACCCTATGAATAGTATCATCATTTGTATGTTCAAATTATTTCCACGGGTCTTAACATGATCGAAGACACATCAAACATAAGCTACCTAAGGACAATTTGGCTTATTATCAAAATATTTTCCCACACTTGATATTCCTTCGCCTCACATAAAAGTGATGTTGGCTTTTTCCAAGACTATGCACATTATGAGTTTTGAAAAGAGGCTCAATGCTCAAATCGCATAGGCTCCCTCATGCCACACTCGTGCTTTAGAATGCCCTTGGGAATACATATGGTGAGTGTAAAATATTTAGGTGATTTGGGTAATCCACTTGAATCGATCCTTGCACAAAGATTATGATACTTTCAGAGGTGAGTCGGGTAGCTTCTATCTAAAAGTGTCTAGTAAGGACATCTATTTATGACTATCCCTTGAAGTTTCACAAGAAAAAATGAGTCCCATAGCCCTAAAAGCACTCAAAATACATAGGCTTGCAAGCAAGATTGAGACCTCTCAGCCCTATACAAGTTGAATGTACTCCCCTTGTAGTCTTGTAAACAAGATTGAGACCAAGATGACCCTACAAACACCTAGTCAAATGTAGTCTTTCTTAGCAAGATTGAGGCAACTAGGTCCTACACATGAAGATGCATTAGGAATATAAAATAGCCAAGTCTTCCCTCTATTTAGATTGAAGGAAGCTTTTTATTATAGTAGGGCAGAGTAGCCAGGTTTGCTTGTTGCCCACTTGGGTCGTTCCCAAAAGATTTCTCTCTTGGAAGACCCTCTAAAGGTAAATGCAAGAAAAGTAAATGGATAGCTATTAGAGGTCAATATTTTTGATTTTCCATAAGGAAACGAGCATACTCTCCTACTCTACAGTGTCTCCCAAATACATCAAACACATGTTCATTTACCCAAGATTCATTTCTAAGTGATGAATCAAGTAGGTCTAGGTTTCTGATTATCTCTAAAGAGATAAGAGCATACTCTCCTACTACTCAACTAACCAAAAGAAACGAACCTTCCTAATTAACTAGGTGCCTAAAAAAATGAATAACCAAAGACACAATATTTGTTTGTATCTCCAAGGCAACTTGCAAAACAAATGATGTGGGTAGTTTTAGATTTTTCAAGTCTTCAACAACGTCCTGCAAAGCAAATGGATTAGTAGTCTTAATGCTTTTGTCTTGGCCAAACTTTCTACAAAATCACTGTTAGAAGACAAACAAAAATATCAAAACCATGTGATAAAACCTAATCAACAACCCTAGAATGTAAGATGCAATGAAATGAAGTTGGAAATAAAGTGCAAGCTCTTCACATTTTTTTTTGCCTTTGACCTAGTCAACAAGATTTGATTTGTTTGCTATAATTTTGGCCCCAAAATAGAAATCCAAAGAAGAGACCCCTACTAAAAATACGAGAGCTTTCAAAAAGGAAAAATTTTAGCAATATTTTTTGATTTGTGCCCTAGGGACCCTATTTATCAAAACAAATCAATTTTCAAAGATTGGATTTTTAAGCCATTAGTTTTCACCATAACCAAAAACACAAAGAACATACCCCTAGTAGAATTTCTAGAGATTTCCAAAAATGCAAAATTTTTCTGAAAAATATGCTGATTTGCGACCATAAACAAATTTTCATGAAAAACCATAAACAAATTATAACTCGCGAAAAAATGATCCAAAAATCTAATTTTCAGAGTGAGACATATTTGAACCATCCTTAACCTACAGTAAAAATTTTAGACCCAAACTCCAAGCCATTTGTGAGATATGATCAAATCTTTCAAAAAAACCCTAGGTTTTGTCTTCAACTCAACCTGCACAAGGGTTAGCCTTGAAAAGCTTTAATAAAACAACCATGTAAAGATAAGACAATCTGAAAAATGTGAATAAAACAAAATAAAATCAGGGTCATCAGCCCCACGGTGGGTGCCAAAAATGTGTGATCAAAATGACACACTTCTATAAACCATTACACTTGAGGGAATCCATGAAGAAGGAAGTCTCAAGAAGCGGCTTATAGCTTCCTATCTATGACGTGCAAGAATCTAAGATAGTGTGAATGGTGGCTCTCAAATGAACCTGAAGAAAAAGACCCTTGCAAGGTGCACCATATAATGGAAGATTCAAATGAGAGATAATCTAAGATGAAATGCAAGAACTAAGCTATGATGCAAATGAAAGAACAAGGAAAGCAAAGCTAATCTAGCAAGATTACAATACCTCCTAGTTAAGCTATATGATTTAAGCTAAATACAATAAGGAAATACTAATCTAGAATTCAAGAGTGCCAAAAAATGCTCTAAAAATGCAAGTAAACAAAGTGATATCATAACAATAACATGAGTGAGTAATCTATCATCCATTTTTCAAGAGTGAGGAGAGAGCCTCCTTTTAAAGAGCAATGAACGGTAGAGATTAAGAGGCAAAATCCAAGGGTGGAGAAAAATTCTTATTTTGACTTTGGTGCACAAGATTCTCAAGAGGCAAAATCAACAGACATGGTTAGGAGGCAAAAATATGTGTGGAAGAGATTAAGAGGCAAAAGGAGATTCCACTCATCTTGGAAAGTGTGCATTCAATGTGTAGACAAAAAGTCTTTTTCTTTTTGTTTTAAATTAGGAAATTCCTTTTTCATGTGCACACATAGGATAAGGTGGATTTTATTATTTAATGAAAAGGAAGCATGTTCTCTTAATTAAATAAAGCTTAGGATAAAGTGGTCAAACTTTAGGATATAATCAAATAAATGATTAAGTGGTGATTTGATCAAGAAAATAAGAGATTAAATAAATATGCAAAATTGATTAAGCACAAGATGTAGTCTAGTATTTAAATTTTAATGTTTAGAAAGGGGCTCATAGTCTACTAGACCATTTTTGGGTGATTACAATATCATTACCAGTTTTTATTTGAACCCTCCTTTAGTTGTAATTAACACTCCACGATGGTTATCGTCTCATCCAATTGATAGAAGTGTGAGATTAAGCCTGTGAACCAACAAGGTGGCAACAGTGAGCGTGCCAATCCTCTAGTGGCGAGACCTCAATTTCTATCGACAACATATCAACTATTGCCTTCGCTATGCCATTCATGATTTTGTTTCCCTCATGATTTATATGTGTGATGACAAAACCTTCATATAATTTAACTGCCTCCTAAATCGACTTAAGCCAATTCCCAATTTTCTAGTTTGGTAATTGCTCTCTTTGAATTGCATTGACTACAATTTGTGAGTCTCCCTCCAAGAGAATTTTATTAATCGAAGTTGACTTTTAATCATTCCTTTTCTGACAACTTCCACTTAACATTCTTCGTGACATTTATAATTAGATTAACCTATCCAACCCCATAAATGAAAGAACAAATAAAATAAATTAACAACATATTTTTAAAATATTTTTCAGATAAATTTATTTAAGATTAAGAAAATGATTAAAGAAAAATCATTAAATTTTTTTTTGAAATTTTTTAAATACATAGATAATTAATAAAATAAAATAATTCTAAAGCAAAATAGAAAAGTATGTATTTAAGCTATCTATACTTGCTTGATTATTCGTTACGGCCTGCTATATGTAATTTCGAACTGCAAAAGCGTAGTTTTTAAAAAAAATTCGTTTGGACAAGTTGAACTGTTTACAGTTTTATCCCAATATTGTGTCGACTGTGAACCCTTCGGTCTTCTTGACTCCGGTTGTACAAACATCTGAATCATACTTGTAAAAAAATTGCTATTGAAACAAGCCCAAACAAACCTTTTTCCTCCATTGGATCCACTTGAATTGGAATAGCAAAACGCACATAATCTGCAAGCATGGATGCACAGGTACAATTTCGGCACTTATTTCTGAAATATCATACGCTGTAGACATGTAAAGCCCGATGATTGAAATTTTTAATCAAAGTGATTCCAGCATCACATCAATTTGTTATTGCCTATATGAATTCAGGTATAACCCCTCAATGATTGCATTACATCTGAATCCCATAGATTGATACCTTATACTACTGGACTTGGTTTACCTACTTGGGGCTGTATTAGTCCATCAAATTCATGCCCTCAAGCCAATGGTCTAAGTGTTTAGATTATCTTGAATGCTATTTGATTGCGTTGACAAGAGGGTGGGTTAATAACCTGTAAATAAAATTATCTATAAGTGGGTTTGATACATTGTTTTTACGCAAATTTTTCATTTTTCATTCTTTTTCGAAGTCAGATCAATCAACTCTTTCAAATAATCCCTAGGGCCTTTGTATTTTGATGTTTCTTAATCTCCTAACTTGGTGGACGGTAAGCGATTGGTTGTTTATTGCTCGATAGCCCCTGGAATTAAATGTGTGCAGAGGCAGACTGTGATATGATTCAAGATTTGCATTTCCTTCTGTGGTAAATTGGCCTAAATTATGTGGAAGAAAGATGCCCTCCCATTGCATTGATTTTGTGGAAGAAAGATGACCTTATATTACATTTCAGAGTCTATTTCTCAATACGTTACTATAAGTGTTTTTTAGAAGAAAAATTTCAAAGATGTTCTCCTTTTACATATAGAGCTGTAATAAAGTAATCCACCCTTAGCTTCCTGAACAAGGAATTGTCAAAAGCCGACTCTACCTTGTGGCATTAACTTGGATATCATATGGTGGGAGTGGAACACCTGCTCTGTTTGGAACCTAGTCCATCACTGTGATCAGTGTCTCATTTTACAGTCCCATAACAGCCTGACAGATGTTTACATATTAGTATTTGAAAAGATTGGATGAAGATTTCAGTTTTCATGAGGACTATCATCACCATCCTTCTTTTTCTCCACATTTGAATTTTTAAAGGGTGCCACTCCTTTTCACTCAGGTATTTGAGTTTGTGCAAAGTCAGGTTTGTGCTTTTTCTGTCCCCTGCAAGCAATTCAGCTTACCTGGCATTGAATGAATGAATGAAAGATTTTAATAACATCCGCGAGGCCGAAGCAGCCTATGGGACCCTCTAAAGTAGCACACACCCCCGACAAGGGTGCCAGAAATTAGGCCATTTGAAACTTCTTTAAGTCTGTTCTTCGGCAGTGAATTTTGACCACCAAGTTTGCTGTCCTTTCTAGCTGTGTTTCTTCAAATAAAGTACCTAAATTGCCCGCCTCTAAACTATCCTCATAGCTGGAGCGAATGTTGTTGTATGCAGGACATTCCATGATAAAAGGCCTCTCTGTCTCTACCACTCCCATGTTGCAAAATAGACATATTCCCTCTTCCTTTTCTTCTTTAGGTATCATCCATCTACTTGTTTCACACCTCAACTGATGAGAACTTGTCCTAAGCTGCGCTATAAGCATTTTTGCTCTCCATCTAATATTTGCTCCTTTGTATGCTTTCTCCTCATGATCTCCCGTGGGGTTAAATTCTTTGATATACTAGTCTTTTTTGCGCCCATTTTGTTTTGACCATAAGATAGTCCTGAATTTTTCCCTCACAAACTTTTATATTTCTACATTGTTATCTGGACATTCATGCATATTAACATTCCATTTTTTCATCCATTTGACGTTTTGCTTCATCCACATGTTCTTTCTTTTGTCTAATCTTTCCTCCGTGATCAATTTAGGCCATCGATGTTTTTCAATACCTTGAGTTTTCTTTAAATAGCTTAACAACCGAACCATTGCCGAAGCCTCTAAAGGAAAAGTGCCCGTTTCCGCCAATAAGATCTCATAGGGGACAGCGGTTTTAATTTTGAGGCTGCTGATGATTAAATGTTGTTGAATTCTCTCTACTTGCCTCCATTTCTGATCTGACATGCTGCTGCCCCAAATCTCACACCCATAAAGGATCACCGGGGTAACCAATAATCCGAAAAGCATCTTCTTAGTTTTCCAATCCCATAACTCTGCATTCCTGCATCTATTTTGTAAGGATTATAGCGCTTTCCAGCCTCCCTGAATTCTTTTCACTCTACATGTTTCCCAACTGATTTTTTTGTGGAAGTCCCAAGATACTTGTACTCGTCTACTATCTCTAAAGGACTGCCTTTGAAAAGAAAAGTGTTTTGTGTCTTCTTGTTTCTTTTCAAAGAGAAGATCATCACTTTGATTTTACTAGTGTTCACTTGCATCCCGACCTCATGACAAAAAGTATCAAGCCCCTTCAAATGTTCCCTCAACCCATCAGCTGTTTTAGCAAATAAAATGAGGTCATCCGCATAGAGAAGTAACTCTATCACATTTTTAGCCAGTTGAACCCCATCACCACTAGTCTTGTTTAACCATTCCTCTTCCTTATCAATATATAACCCAAATAAGGTTGGTGAGAGGGGGCATCCTTGTTTGACACCTATATCACTGCTAAAGCACTCTGACATCCCATCAATAGTTCTTATTTGGAACTTGAAGTTTTGAATGAGAGAGGAGGTGCCTGTGTTTATATGGGAGATGTGGCCATTTTCATAGTAGTTGATCATGGTACAATATAATCACGTCCTTGAATTTGGATGGAACTACACTTTATGAATTATAATGCTTAAATTACTTGCGACTTTCCAATGAAGTTGTTCTTTTCAAATTGCACACAAACTTTGCTTGTAAATTTTTCTTTTTTTTGCTTCATTTTTGAATTCGAATCTGCAAAGAATGTAAAGGTCCTATTTCATATGCTTTTCTTTAAAATCCTAGGCATTGCTTACTGGTGCAAGGATTTCTCACATTTTTTAACAGGTGATTGTGTTAAGTTATTAACAACTTATAAAGTTGTATCAAATTCTTGAATGTTTATTTGCTGGTAACCTTTTAGTGTACAGTATTTGTTGTAGCTTTGCTGGTGATGTCATTTGCCATTTCCATTGCCCTCATAAAACACTCCATCCTTTCCATGTTACATACACCTGCATTGCAACTTATATATTTTAAATTCACTAAACTCAATTATGAACTTATAAATAGGACATTCTATTGAAATTGTGCTTGTTTAGTAGTTGACTGTAATTGTGTGACTAGTGTGAGGCATACACTAAGCTGTTCTGTAATCATAGACATTGTGGGTGCATCTTATCACCTTTTTTGTTGGTCTTACCTAAAATCCAGGTTATGCATCATAGTTTTTTCTTTTTGAAGAAATGTGTTATATGGTATTACCCATATGAAATTTTCTCATGACATTTCAAACATCAAGCTATACCCTTTCCTTTTCGTCATCTTTTACAGTTTGGTCTCAGTTGACATAGAGGTTTTTGTTCTTTTGTCATTTCTTCTTTATGTCTTTGCAGATTGATAAAAAAGGCTTTTGAATGCATTTGGAATAGAGTACAACCAAGGCCAATTAATGCCAAAACTCACTAAGATCAGTGGTTGCCATGTGAAGGAGGTGATAATCTTTATTTTAAACGAAATGTTGGTGTCATGAAGCTGACTGTGTGCCCAGCAATAGTGGATAATAAACAAGATTTTTGAAATCAATAATAAAATCTGCAAATGCATAGGAATGGTGCGCCCTAGGGCATGATGCATTTGTCTAAAGCTAGCATGACAAGTTTCAAAAACAAACAACATTTGTAATGTCCCGCCTAGGAACCCTAAGAACTAAGGGTAAAACATGTACGGTTTTTTTTTTTTGAAACATTTGCATAACATAAAGTAACATTTCCTACAACAATAAGATAAACAGAACGATTGCTTCACGATTGTGCACAAGCGAAAGCCCTAGCACACTTCCAAGGGTTCCAAGACACCCAACTACTCAACTAGAACGGAATCCCACATTCCTTGATTTGCCACGAGCTCGAACTAGGTCCAAAGAGTTACATGTATAACTAAGCTGGTCGAAGACACATGACTACAAGTAGAGGAGACAAGGTCAATCCTCCGAATCCAAACTAACCATCAAGGTACAATTTAAACACCAATTGAAATGTTCCTATAATGATTAGGCATACAAGTTTATTAAATCCTTTAAGCCATGATGATAAACCAACTAAGAACATCATAAACGATACTAAAACAACCCGACATCCAAAGACGAATCAAGAACAAGATCATAAGCAAAACTAGGCGGAGGCACCAATAAGCAGAGGCGCCAATAGGTAGGCAGAGACGCTAAACAATCGAAGTGGCATTTTGGTGGCGCAAATGCCGATCCACAGGAATTATTTGCACACTGCGGCTTGTCTCGGTCTAGAGAGGCGGAGATGTCGCTTTGTAGATAGAGATGCCAATGTGTAGATGCTGGTCTCCAGACACAGACGTTGATCTTTAGGGAGACCCGATTCTGAGACAAAAGTCTCAGACCAGTGGGTCGGAGGTGCCACTCGATAGGCGGAGACATTAATCAGTGTTGGCACTGGAATGCAGGCGCAAATGCCGATCCAAGAGCTCCAACCCAAATACTTAGAAATTTGACATAAAACTACGTTGTCTCCGACGTATGGCTAAAATACATACTCACCCTCAATAGGGTTAGGAAATACATGATCATCGAGGCCTACTTCGCTCAATTCAATATACATCAACTTACCACATTACATTATCCATTATTACAAGCATAATGAATGCAATAGGAGCTTGAATTGAAGTTTCAGAACACAGTCCACCACCTATACAACGGTCCCCAACAATGGCTTGTTATGCCACCCGACCATGTGGTACCCTTAGGTCCACCCCAACGTGCTCGTGGAAATAGTCACACGACCCAAACAAGAACACAAGTCATACAAGGGTAAAGGCGTACCCTCGCGCCAAATAATGCATTCTTAATGCAATAGCCATGCATAGGTAATCAAAGTCAAAGACTATCCAATCACTGCTCTCAAGTATTCAAGTGTTCTCTTGTACTGACGAGAATGACATCCATACAAAATCTGGCAACACAGGTGCAGGTGTACTCTATAGGTAAGATCTAGTGTCATCGTGTGTGGGTACACAATACCTAGTCAAGTAAGATCCCTACTCACATCTACAAGGTACTAGGTGCTAGAGTGCAGAGGAACGAGTGTCAGCTTATGTGCTCTTACAGATGCACCATACAAAATTGTGCATTCTCTCCTACGAACGAGAATGATGATCTACAAGATCTGGCAATTCATGTGCGGGCATACTCTCTCAGGGTTAGTTCTAGCGTCACATGCACGGGTATGTCTTCCCTATTCATCCTTTTAGCCTTGTGATAGCGCTCAAGGCATGATCAAGGCTCAATTATCCCATTAAGCATTTTATCCCAAGTTTACTATTATGTTTTCACTTATTTAGGAAACTCCTCAAACATAATTGCCTGCGTGCCTCTTATGGGTCGGGGACACGTTAGGAGCCACTCTCCACACTCACCTTAGGACCTAGTCCTAAGCTCTTGGCAACAATGCTGAAACACCACAATGCAAATAAGAGTTTTCACAACATTGGTTTACTCCATAACCATAATATCACATTCCAGCCATAATCGTGGCTCACTCGATTGGCCTCATAGCCAAGAGCACAAATCCCAAAGTGATCCCAAATAACTTTCTACAACATAATAGCAACATAATAGCTTATATAAACATATTACCACAAAGGAATCAACCTCAAAATGACAAATGTCCAATCATGCACAAGCACACTCAATCGGCCTCTATATCGAGATTTTGGATCCCGATGGATCTCAAATGAAAATTCCACAAATAAAAGTGATACTCCACATTGGATAAACATATTAACAATCATCAACTTCTCATTTTCACAAAACACCATTCTTGGCTAAAAAGCCAGTTTTGGAGGCCATCGTCATTGATGGACCTCCAAAAACACCAAAAATTCAAACATGGAATCTCGCGATTCCGGGAAAACCCATTGGTTCCCAAGTTAACGACATCACATAATTCCTAAGTTGCCGGTTTGGGTTGCGGTTTTTATACAGGTTCGAAGAGCCTATGTGCCGGTATGACAAAATTGTGAAATAGGGTTTGGGTTTGTTTGGGCTCGTTAGTACAAACACACACACACATATATATGTGTGTGCAGCCTAGAAGCATGAATTAAGATTAGAATGTCACATAGTACCATATAAAAACCAAAAACTTGTAATCATAGCATCATGATCATGCCATCATAGCATCATATACTTCAAGTTCAACATCCAAATATTAAAATGATAATATCAAGTTCAAGTATCATTGTTCTCAGCTTTCATCTATTGGAATTTTATACTAAGTTTCAATCATCTAATGGATTATCTCCTTCATCATCATCATCATCATCATCATCAATGACATTAGTTAATTCACAAATAGTGCCAAGGCCAATGGAATCAGCTGCACCAATAATATGCCCTCAAATGCAGCAATTGCAAGCTAAGAAGTGGAAGCATCCAAGTCCATATGCTTTGCATTTATATCCTACATCTTTGTATTCATTCTGCTTGTGAAAGGAGGCGCAAGTTGGAATGCAAATATACTAAGTTCTTCACTCTTTTTGATTGCAATCTATTGCACTTTATTGAGTGGTTGAAAAAATACGTTCTTCAATTTCTTTCTGATACAAATGAACTAGCAACCTATGAAGACAAGACAAAGTAAACAATGAAAATTAAACTATTAAATTTATAAAATTACTAGCAACCTATGAAGACAAAGACTATTAAATTATAAATTTTTAAATAAAACTTGCTTTTGATATAATTTTCATTGCGAGGGGCTGTAATTGGAAGCGTTGGCCATTGAGGTACCACCAACTATGAACATCCTTCTTAAACCGATGACAAAAAGCATCATACTTAAACCTCTTGCATTCACAAACTCTATGAACTCATCTATAATCAAATCTTGCATATCATCATTAGGAAAGAGTCTAAGGAATGCTGCCTTGTTCCCATTAGACACTTCTAAATCACTACATGGTGGAAGCTTTCATGGCATGTTAAGAATTTGTTTGCTATAATATTTTGGTGTCCATGCATAGGCAAGAAGATGTGGAGTGGTCATCTTGTCCATCTTTCTACAACAATTGCTTGCTATTGTTTGAAGGTCTCCTTAGTGTTTTGCTCTTTTTCTTTATGATTTTCTTCATCTTCTGAAGGATTGAGTCGATGCCAGCGTACACCTCTCCAATGCAAGGCTTACCCATGTTAGTGTAGCGAAGCATACCCATAGTGGGCTCGGTGAAGCTAAGGAGATACTCCACACGTTCCCACCAGGAGTCATCCAATATCCTTTGCTTGATTTTTGTTGCCCTCACACTGCTGCTTTGCCTCCATATTGACCAATTATTGCTGATCACCATATTGCGAAGTGCCACTTTCACTTTCACAAGTCACCTCAAGACGATTATGTTTGATGCAAAATGGGTGTTATTAACCTATAATAGAAATTAAAGCAAAAAAAAATTAAATATAGACAAACTTTAAAGAAGAATACACATTACACAATCAAATTATGAAAATTAGAAAATGTAAAATACTAATTTTAATTTTTTTAATTAAATTACTAGTTCAAGTTCCCTTACCTTCAAGAGCTCCTAATTTGAGAATAATCTGAAAATTCCTTTAGACATGTGGTGGTTTGTGATGAACCTCTGGATGTCCTCAGCCTCTTCACACACTTCTTTGATCCACCTAATTTTATTCCCAATCTTTTGTTGTATAAGATTGAGTGAGTGGACTGCACAAGGTGTCCAAAAGTATGGTGATATTGCTCTTCAACCAACAAATGAGCAACAATACAATTCTTTGAGTTGTCCGCAATGACTTGGACAACATTTCTAGGTCCCACTGTCTCAATGGAAGAGATGAGAATATCAGCAATAAATTGTCCATCTTTTACTTGCCACTCACAATCCATGGATTTCAAAAACATTGCCCCTTTAGGGGACACCGCTATGACATTGATCAAGGGATGATTTCTTGAATCTTTCCACCCATCTGAAAAAATGGATACCCCTGTCTCAATCCATGAATCCCTTATGGGCTTCAATGCAACTTCAACCCCCTTGACCTCTCTTTCCAACAAGATGCTGTGTATCTTCTTATAACCCGAGCCCTTATACCCTCTTGGAGCTTCATTGACACTTTTCGACGTCTTCTTCTAGTATGGGAAGTGAACAACATTGAAAGGCAACTCATTTGCATATATGCATCTTGGTATCTTGGTTGACAATGTCCCGACTCTCATTTTAAAATGAAGTTTCCAAAGGTCCCTTTCTTTTGCGTGTAATGGGTGCTTGAGTTTTAGTTTCGGTCTCAGCTGTGGTAGTAAAAAAGGGGTGGTCTTCTACCACAACATTCGAAGATGGGGGCTGCATTCCCTTTGATATTTTTAGTGGGCATATTTTGTCTACATGCTTCCCTCTCTAATGCTTCTTTATGCTTCATGATATATTTTAACACTGTTTCATTTGGTATATGAACCTTATTTTTTCTAGGACATTTCTTTACTCCACTTCCAGGGAATCCACACAAATGGTCTACCACCCGATAATATGAACTATTCCTTTCTACATTTCAACCCTAACATTTCCAATGGAATGCCCCACCTCTTGGAAGCGGTTTTATAATATCAACATACTTCCACAAAGGAAAATCTGAATTTGGATCTATTTTTTGTTGTTCACTATTGCCTATGGAGGAAAAGGAAGATGCCATTGTAGTTCATATGGCAAGAAATTTTGTATGCATTTAAAATAAAATCAAGAGAATGGAAAAAAATAAAATAGGTAGATCTTATGGACAATTAAAGAGAAATGAAAAAATTTAAAGAACTTACACAAAAACAAAATATAATGAAAAAAACTTACCTCTTTCACCCATTAGAAGCTTGCGAAGGAGTAGGAATGAAGCTCAAAGACTTGATCAAGCTTCACAAATCAATCTTCCAACTCCCTCTTGGTCAACCAAACTATTGCTCAACCACCTATTTGCTCTACTTCAAGAGAAAACAATCTATTTGCACAACAAATGAGCTATAAAACCCAACTTAAGTCAAATTGAAATACAAAGAAGATATGAGGTTTCCTACCTCAAAATGGGGAAAACACCAAAATGGAGAATGAAATGAGCATCCTCCCTGAAAGCCCACGAGGTTATCGACAACACGACGCAATCCTGACACAAATCTAACGAATCAATGCCCATAAAAATCTGGCAACATCTCCCAAGGCAAGGAAAAATCGATTTTCTCCAAGAGGGTTTGGAGAGAATTTCAAACTCAACAAAGCCAAGTGAATAAAAAAGAACTCACTTTCAAAATATAAAACTTTTCAAAAAAGTCATTTTGGCTAAAAATAAAAAATGACTTAAAATCAATTATATCAAATTGCCAAATCAAACTCCCCAAAGCTCCCAACAATTAATTTATTTAATTCCAAATAAATGGATTACAAATACGACATATTTTCCGGTAAATATAAAATCACCATATAAAACATTTAAAACAACATTTTAATTTAAATAACTCAACTGCGACAATTCCGAATAACTTTACTATGCATAGACACTTTATTGGTCTTCCACAATTTATGCAAGGGTATAATAATTTGCAACGAAGGATACATCCTCCAAACTAGGAATGATAAATGGCTAAATATCATGAATGATCAATGTGACTGTCTCAAACATGTGAAGCCAAATGGAGTTGATGTTTGGTACCTGCCATCACAACAAAATACACACATCAAGTGTAGCTACTCGTATATAAAATAGCCGAAGTGGATATACAAATAATCCAAAAACTGAAACTAATGAAGGTGCATTTTTACAGCATAATCATTCTTATGTATTCGAATGTTACGATATCATACCTTTCATATTTTATCATTATTTAAAACATCATAATAATAATCTCATTTACTCTATGCATTTAATTAACATTTTACGACAATAATGAGCATAAATCAAATCCCCGAACTAGATAATAACAAAGCATGATAAACCACAATATCCCAATAACCACTGGCACAACCTCAGTGAATCAACATGAAATCTCATCGAGATCAATTTAACCAAACATCCACATATAAAATATAAAATATATATCATCATATAACATCATGTACATCATTGCAGAGTCATCATGCATATATGATCATCATTGAACACAAGTATAAACTACCATCCACATCAGCAGTTATATCTACATGATCAAAAGAATATAACTGTAATTGGGTGCATCACAGGAATGCCAATACCAAAAGAATAATATACGAACAATCACAAGATAGTATCAACAAAGTCTTACTCGGATCGAAACAAAGCAATGACAAAATGCAACAACAAGAGGCACTACAAGATTTGCAATCTCCATTTTGAGTTGTTTGCTAGCATGTGGGGAGGGTTGTATTTCGCAGCTGGGTTTTTTGTAAGCCATATTCAAAGGCACGTGCCCAAGTAGCCTACAGAGTTGTTTATGTAAGGGTTGGCTATGTATAAAGATAGCAAGGATTGGTTTATAGGTATGACTTTTCAAAGGTGAGTTTATCTATTTTTTTGGGGTGGGTAAATTCAGTCAACGACAAGTCAGCTTTAATATTACTAAGAGCATGTAATATCCCCCTATGGATATTTGCTCCAATTTTTTTCAATTGCACCACAAAATTTAACAAACAATTTGCATGCAACTGATTTTCATCTATCCAACATATTATACTGAGAATCATATAATTTTAGACTAAAATAGAGATCTGAAATATGAACATTACCATCAAATTAGATAAATCATTACAACCATGTTTTCCAACAAATATGAAATACCTCTATTCACAAATTTGCTCAGTTGTGAACTCCGTCGCGAATCCACCTCGAAGTCAAATTGGGTTTTCGTCCAATTGACTAAATTGCCAAGGATTTCCGTCCCAACAATGCCAAATTGAAAGCTTGAAGCTCCCAAATTCTCCAAGAGAACAATAACCAAGCATAAAACCAAGCATCCTGAGAATGATACTCTCAATGTTCTTTTATAGCACATCCCTGTGACTGTTTGTTTTCCCTCTGTCTTTCTCTTCATATTCATTTTCTTTGTCTCTATATTTCCCCCTTTAAATTAAAATGACTTTATTAATTTTCACTAAGCTCCATCAAAGTCATTTTAATACTTTATTAAATAATTAAATTAAGTTGTCGTTAAATTTGATATAATTTGACAACTTAAAACTTAATTATTTAATTGACTTCTAATGTCCCAAAAAGGGGACATTACAGTCTTCCCTTCCCAGAGATTGCTTGTCTTCAAGCAATTAGAATCTGCATGCCAATACTGGGATCCCATGTCAACCTCAAAAACATAACTCCACCAAGCGCCACTCTGAAAATAATAGCACCATGCCCCGAGTTGTGAAGCAACTTATTACGATCCATTTGAAATAGTGCACTGATCTTGTCAACACTCGGATCCCAAACCAATCTATCCATCAGGCCATGGGAGTAGAAATAGATGTATATCATTATATAATCTTCATGTATCATCCATTTGAATAAGTAGTCCACCCAAAAGATGCCAAAAACAACTCCAATATGCACGAAGATAAACTCATTAGGCCACCAAATGCCGCTGCTATATAATGGGCTAGTAATAAGAATTATGTTGAAGGTGTCACCGTTCCCATGTATAGGGAAGATGTCCATCTAATGTGCAATATATAACAAGTAGTCATGTCTCCACAATCTCCCGTGCAATTCACTAGCTGTTGTAGACCATGCCAAATCTGAAAGTACAATGGAAGCCCAAGTAGGACAGCCACTAACAACTGAAGTATTTAAGAAGATAACATCACCAACGGATAAATTAACAGTTGCCATGCTATATGAAATTGGTGACAAATCTGAAAAAGAATTCTAAATGCTTTCATTGCCCATGAAAAAACAATTCTTGAGTTTCTGGTTCACTACAAGTGTCATCAACAAAATCAATTTCTCCACCAATGAATGGATCATCATCAAGTGAAACTTCAGAACTAGTAAAATTCTGCTTATCGTCATCCTTATGTGAAAAAGTTGTTACCACATGATGTTGTAAAGAAATATGATTGCTGTTACAAAAATCAGAATTCCAACCATACTTTTGTATCATATTTTCAACCCTTTTAAGCACCTCTTTACTGAAGATTTTATGGCCCATGCTTGCACTTAGGGCACCATCACTTGTATACCCCTCTTCATTAGTTTTCTATGTGTAAAGGCTGCAAAATCATGTGAATGAAAAGATAAACTTCTGCTGCCTCAAATCAGAAATTTAGGCTCCTCTATACTTTCTTTGGACTCATCACAAATCACCAAAGCTTGACTTGTCACATGTCCTTCCCAAGTCATAAAAAATGGTGGTGTCTCAAATGAATCTTCTTCAAACGATGTCACAAGGCTGCAAGTTGTTTCCTGGTGGAGCTCTTCAATCCTTTCATCCATATTTTGAGTCTCCTTAGTATTGAAAATATTGGAATCGTTATGCCCCATTTTCTCCTTAAGGAGTTTATCAATTCCTTCTGCTATTTGTTTGATTTCCATCTCCCTTGTACAACCTTGTTCCTTGGTTGTAGTTATAATGGACATCTGATTTTCTGATTTGTACATGGAGAAATGAGCCATGCTTAATTGATAACAGAGACCATCAATCTTACTTTCCTTGTCTTCTGCAAATTTGATAGCAAGATTCCTATCCATTAACAGTTGCAAGTAGTTTGATTTCAAGATCTCTGGGCCACATTTTACCATGAGCTCCTTCTCGAGCGACAATGTTTCCGACACCATTTCTAGGACACCATGTCCAAGATGACTCTTATGGATACACTTATTAGACCTGCTGTTCTCTATGGTTTGGTGGTGTGGGGTCCTTTGCTGGATTCTAATTGGGCCTTTGTCGAGCAGGTTCACATTCTCCTCCTCTGGCGCATCATTCGGTGCAAGCAATCCATTCCGCACAACACTATTCTTGTAGAGTTTGGGGCGTGTCCCTTCAGGCTTGAGGCCATATTTGATCTGGTTTGGTACCTTCACCGCATTCAAAGCTTTACTGATTCAGGCGAGGGGTGTCATAGATACCCCTACCTTACCTACTCTTCTTCAGAGTCTTTCGCTGCTTCTATTGACTCCTCTAGTCAGGCTCGCTGATGGTTTGCTGATACTTCGACCCTTCTTGGGTCTATTGGAATTGCTATGGATTGCCTCCCTCCCTTCTAGTACTCTCTCGATCCCCCCCGCCCATCTTCTTCCCCCCTTATAGGAGCTGAATAGGCACATCAAAGATGACATTTACAAGCAGTTCATTCATACTATTTGGGTTAATCCCCACAGGGGCCTTCGCCCTAAGATAGCCTTTTATGCAGAGAACTTTCTGGATCTAAAGGACAGACTCATTGTTCGCCCTTCCTACTTATCCCACAATAGCCCACATTCCCTCAAGATCCCCCTTGGCTCCTTCAGAGCGGGTTCGCATCGACTCCGTCGCGAGACCAAACATCATATTGACAGAGTGCACAAGATTTGTCAGCTTTGCAACATTGGGGAGGTGGAGTCTAAGGAGCACTTCATCTTTCGCTGTCCTCTATACTACAAGATCAAGGGGAGGTTCTACTGCCTCTTTAGGGAGACGCGGTCGCTCTCCACCTTCTTCAGATATACAGACCAGAGTTGCCTTGCCCTTTACTTTCATGAACCCCTTAGGCTTGAGGACCACACACTTCAGCACCAAAATCCTGTGACGCCTCCACCCTGTCAGCCTATGTTACCGGATTCCTCTGTTGAGGCCCGGATCCTAGTTCTGGTACGATCCGGATCCTGGTTCCTCCCGGATTCCTCTTGGATTCTTCCAGGGTTCTGGAATGGAATTCGGGTTCATAGGGAATTCGGATTCCATTCCATAACCCTGGAGGAATCCAAGAGGAATCCGGGAGGATCCACAGGAATCCAGAAGGATCCGCCGGAATCCAAAATCTGGGCAATCAAAAACAAAAAACAATGCATAAATTCAAGATGCTTTATCCTAAAGATAAGTCTAAAAATATATCACTGCACCGCCTGCACAGTATAAAGTAGAAAGCTAAACTATATGTCTGCTGTCTGGCCAGCTAAAATAAAAAACATGTGACTGCTATCTATCCAGAATAAAGCAGCACTGCCCAAGAATAGGCTAAAATTAGCACCACATACAAATCATAAAGCACCTAAACTTTGAACAAAATCCATGCCGAAACAGTAGTTTAAAAACTATAAATAGGTGTTGTTGTCTGATATTTTAGCAAATAGCTAGCATAATTAATCACTAAAAAAACTAGGGTCCTATTTCTGCTAATGTCTATGCCATGAGAACATCATATGAGTGATTCTTAAAAATGTCTTAACAATTCCTCTTTGTGAGGAAGTTGTTTTCTATCCACCCTAACTTTTCTCTTAGTAGTATATCATTTTATCATTATGTCATATGAGAATCACGCTTCTAACTTATTATTATCATTATATGTTTCAACTTTGAAGTTTTGAACTAATGATGAATGAGCATTGACATGTTAAATGTATAGAATCTATGAATATACATACATATATAAATTTATAATATATATATATATATAGATTTCAAAAATGTCTATATATATACCCGCGGAACCAGGATCTGGCCCAAAATTTTTTTTGCCGAATCCCCGAACCCGAACCCGAATCCGAACCAGAACCAGGATCGGCTACTTAGCTGTCAGCTTATTACTTCCTTCTTCATAGGGATTCATTCAGCACGAGGTACCAAGCGTCGGCTTCGCCCCGCCACTTATTCCAGATCTGTGAGGCCCAGGATGTGCTCTTTTCGGCAGCAACCATCCTCATCCAGGGTCACTCCGAGGCGACCCATGATTCTGACTGGTCCTATTGCTTATCCTTCGGTTCGGAAGTTTTTCACGCCTGTTCGGAACCCTTAATTGGGTTTGGGAGGGTTTCTTTTCTTTTCTATTGGACTCTTTTCCATTGGACCCTTTCTGTTTTTTATTTCAGCTGTTGCTTTCTTCTTAGGGCACCGTTTGGTGTCCATGCCGCGGGCTGACCCCTTTTTGATGTACTTGGTAGCCCCTTTGACCCTTTGTGGTCTTTTGTTGGACATTAATAGATTTACCGTATATATTCAAATGCTTCTTTGATTGTGTGCAATTGAGTACTAGTAACACCACATGCAATTCTTTTTTCTCTCTCATCAATTTGAGTTTTCCAAATAAGATCTTCAATGTATTTGTGAGATTCATCTACCCTTGTTAATACTGGCACAACCTTCTCCTCTGTGACCAATAATCTGTCATTCAAATCTTGCAATGCCAAGGGCCTTTGTTCAATTTCATCTAGGATAAATGAGCTATCATACATTTCATCTTCTAATTTGTTCTCAAATGTAGAACATTATCTTCATCACTCTCAGTTATCTCTCTAGATGATGTCATGCACTCTTCATGTAACACTAACGGAACAACATTATGATCATATATGGATTCATCAAATAAGCTTTTCTCCTCACATGCTTTATTAATAATGATCTGCAAATCACGAACAAAGAGTTTTGAATACCCCTTACCTGTAGCAATCAATTCTTCCTCTATGTTATCAACCTTAGCTGATTGGAAACCATTATCCTTTGTGTTTTCATCATGCCCAGTAGGAGATGTATTCAAAGCTGTAGTTTTAACTTATTCCTCATTAGTCGTGGCACTGCTTTCATTTGCAACTTTTCCCTCATCACCACTTGGCTGTAATATATCTTCTTCCTTAATAATTTTACAAATTTGTCCAGGTGTCTAGGCATCCTGACATGTGAAACAAATATGCTCTTTCCTCATTTGGTTCTTACTTTTTTTGGAAGATCCTGCAACCTGTAAGCCCATTGAGATTAGTTCATCTTCAATCATCTGTTCCTTGAACTTTTCAATTTTATGCTCAACCAATCTTTTGGAGAACCCATAAGCAATAGGTGATACAACCCGTTCCTTCCTCCAAATAGCCAATAAGTTTGATTGCATTTCTTGCATATATCATCATCCTCATCTAAGATTAAGGACATAATGGTTTGCATACAAGCCCTCACATTGTCTGGATGATGCTTCCTAATTTCAGTTAAGAAGCATTGAAACATTTGAAGAATCAATTTATCACATTTGAGATCCAACATGATGATAAATGATCTGGTTCTTGCCTTTATTTCTAAAATCTTAGCTCTCTTACCAAAAGTAGGGGCTATGACATTATGAAACCATGTAGACTCTTCACAATTAGCTGTAGGACCTTTTTCAGAATGCCATCATTATAGGGTGGTACAAGAGCTGTTATCCTTATGATCTCACTGTGACAAGAAGCAACTGCAAGTCTCACCTCTTCGCAAGGATGTTCCAATAACTTGTACTGGACCAAAGCAAGCATAGAGGCTGCAAAGCCCAATTTAGAAGTCTCCAATCTGACTGGTCTACTTTGGAATAATATGTTTCGAATTCATTCAACTTAAATAGAACACCATCAGGAAACTTTAGGGACTTCATTTGTAATCCGATCACCTAGAGCCAATTCCCTACTTCCTTTTCTTTTTGTGAATCCCTTAGCTTATCACCATTAAATGTGTCATTGAATCCTTCTGAGAGGAGATCACCTTTTTGATCTGCCATTGTCTTCATTTTGTTTTTTCCAAACTGAATTCCATTGTAAGATGCTGCCCTGTTCTAGTACTAATTTTTGCACTCTACATGAGATAATTTTCGCCAAATACTCTGACAATGTTTGTTTTGTAGTTAAACAGATCTCTTCCTAGTTATGCATGAAATGATGGAGCAATAAATAACATTTGCCAAACACTTAAGAACAATGTTTCCTTGATGTTTTCCAATGACAAAAATGCTGATAAATGAGATCAGAAATTTTCAGAACTAATCTGATTGCAGTAGCTTGGTTCAATCATTACAAGATACTCATGACATAGAAAATGGCTGCAAACATCAATAAGATTCAGACCTGACCTTTTTACCACAAACTTAGCCACTCCATCATTGAGGAAATCTTTAGATTAGGCCAAAGGAATATAGACTTTCAGCACCACCTTTGTCACTTTTAGTTTCAACCAAGTTTTCAACTATCCCCTTTGAGGAATTCTGTCAAACACCTGGCTTACTACATGGAATCTCTTGTTCTTCGGTTTGACCTAGATATTCGTTGACTGTTTATACTTCTCTCATATTATAATTGCTTCAGCTACAGAGATAGCTTTCCTCTTCGTCCAAGTCAAGTCTGAAAACCATGAACCTACTACATATCACCAATTGTTATAGCCGCATCACTTCCAACTTGCCAGTTCACTGGAATATGAAGCTGTGTAAAGTTCAACTCGCCTTCTTATGACAAAATCTGTGCAACACTTGTATCTACGATGCACAACAGTATTTGAGCCACAAGTACCCAAAAACTCTGCCCAATGATTTCCTTTAATGGGACCAGACTCACTTAGAATGAGTGATATTAACAGAAACACCTCTATCTCAAACGTATTAGCACCTGGAAGAAATGATACATCTAATAGATATATCCTCAGGCACTCATTCACAACATCTACGAGGCTGCGTTCACTTCCAAAAACAACTAAGAGATTGTAATGTCCCTTTTCCTGCGATAGGCCATTATGGTGCCTGATTAGTCTATCTCCCCATCCGGATAGACTAATGGCTTCTTCTGGAGGATGCTAGCCAGTCACAGGCTTCAGTTGGGTGAATTTAAATAATTGGGACCCTTTTTCCATAGTTGAGTCTCTTTATTTTATAAAATGAGATTATGAAGTTATTTTATGACTTAAAGTCACTTTATATTAAAAAGTAACTTAAGTGGATGCACTTTATCCCACATTGCTTAGTTTTCAGTGTCTTCCCTAATATCGAGGTTATATAAGCATAAAGCTCTCCTTTGGAAAAGCACCATGGAATTTATAAACAAACATAAACAAATCAGGTTGCTTATCTGACTGGTCATTTCTTGAGGACGGAAACTCTTAAGGAAAATCTTAGGAGTTGGACGTAGCCCCAACATATCGGTAATAGTGGAGTCATTCAGATTTCACATTGGATATTAATGTGTAAGTACGGAAATCAGTGTTGTTGGATAAGCATTCTTAGTTTCAGACGTAGCAAGCAGGAGAATAGACATATTTCCAGAATTTGGGCATAACAGTTTAAAACATTTGCTTTGCAAGTCACCGTATTACGTTTTCTAAAAGCTAGAAATCAAGTAGATTGCTCACGCAACAAGGAGATCTAGGAAATCATCGAACTGTTCATTGTTCTTGAAAATCATTGGGACTTGTTATCCATTGTTTTCTTTAGAAGACGTTGCCCTCCCAGTCGATATCTTCTCGCAGTTTAGAAGCACAGTCCAGGTGATCATATTCCTGCAGTTGAACAAGGAAGAAAGTCGATTGACTAATGTTGGAATTCAACGTAGGCTGGAAGTCGATTTAGCAGTAAATATTGGCACGGAGGAGTCGTTTTAAATATATAGTGACGGGTGTTAGAAGACTGTTTTAGCAACGAATATCAGCAAGGTGGTCACGTTGTGAGTAATACATTGACTGGTGTTAGACATGGTAGCGTGCACAAGGGAGTTACTGGGTCGCGCCGGAACCATAGGGAAGTCTCTCGTTGGCAACAATGCCTGCTACCAGAGACCGCGTGATGGGTATCGGAGGGAAGCTCGAGTCGTAGTAACGTGGTTGTTCATTACAGATAGGTGGAGGCATTTGAAGACATTGCGCATAGACGTTCACTGTCATTGCTACGCAGTCCACACTACCATAGTATCATTGTGTGCTAAGAGCAAAGTTGCAAGACTCTCACTCGGCTAAAACTCGCCAAGGCCTGAAAAAAAAAACGGGAAAAACTCGGCCAGTTTTTTGAAAAAACTCGGCAAAAAACTCGGGAACTTAAAAAACAGCTTAATTTTAATTAGAAATGCATTTTTTTTGCAAAATTCAATGAGAGGATGCATCCAATGTGTT
>MU223664.1:985672-1020444 GCA_018584345.1 Thuja plicata
CGTCCTGTTCCCTGTACTGACTAGTGGCAACAATCTGATTTCTTGCTTCCTTAAGAGCAAGATGTGTGTGCTCCAAGGTTTCTTGAGCAATATTAAGCTCTCTGTTGAGCTCATTAGCCTCATCATCCTTTTTCCTCAACTGCTCAACATAATTTTCTGCAACCTGTAACAGGTAATCGTGATCCGACAGTAAGCATAGATATTCTGCTTTTGAAACCTCAAATGCTGTTTTGACCTCTTGTAAATCTGCAACATAAGATCCAGTCCTTATACCACTTTGTCCTATCTCTCTCTGAGCTTTCTTGTAAAGATCCTCAATGATCTGGTGAGTGCTATCATGGTGAACAAGAGCTGCAGTAATTGCATCGTTATTGACCTTCAGCTGTCGCTGCAAGGCATGCTCCTTATCGTTATTGTTTTGAGACGCATTCTCTGATTGTTCATCCACCTCATCATTATGCATACATGATGCGCTGCTATAGAAATCAGATGATTCCTCATATTTTGTAACCTATATATTTGCTACTTCTTCTTTAGCCTCTCCTTCCTGCATGGGTTCAATATTTGTTTTGCAATCTCCTGCTTCAATGTCAACCCCACAAGGCTTTTCGTCAATAAATGACCTAGTTTTTTGTTCACTTATAGGTTGAGTAATGATAGCTGGAAACTCTTCATATAAATTTCTGCACCTATCCTGTGCAAGTAGATCCCGAGCCAAATCCTGCCACTGCTTCCTTGCCATTAAGGTCTTGTGTTGTAGCTTTGGATGAAAGTCCATGAAACTAGAGAAGGTTAAATCTCTCTGAACCTGTGGAGGAAGTGTGTTATACTCCTCATACATGCCGAGTATTTCTGTCCTTTCATCAGGCTGTGAAATCTGGGCTAACTGTTTCTGTACCTTAGCAAGATCCTTCAAGACTTTTTCCAAACCACGCATCTTTCCTTATGTAATGGTTATAACCGGCTGTTTGTAAAAGGGATTTGCAAAATTTTTGAATTCTGGAAAAATGAAACCTTCTTACCCTTGCAAGATATAAAGAGTTAACTTCCCTTTGTAATGATCTGTACTTGCTAAATGTGAATATGGACTGCACGTGATTCTGTTACATCTATTGAAGCTCGTGATTTGGAAGAATCGGGAGAGAATGCTGATTGCTGTAGGGAACCGTAATTCTCGAAGTGCAACACTGGACCTTGTTTGTACAAAACGGATGGTGGCTGCTTCGCCCGCACCCAGTCCTCCAATCTTCTACACCCGTTGCCCAACCTGGTTCATACTGGGTGATTCATCTCCCCATCAAACACTCCTTGCAATCTCCAATATAATGTGAGAACAAAGTTGCATTAACTGTTGCTGACGCGAGTACAAGTTTCAATTTGCTAAATTTGGTAGCAGATCTCCTCTAAAGTAGATCTTTCAAAATAATAAGTAGAAAGTCACCCAAAACTGAGCGTTCATGCACTTCATCAATAATTATGTGGGATACATCTTCAAGGTTGTGGTCACCAACTAACTTTCGCAGGAGGATTCTAGTTGTACAAAACAACAACTTCGTTCTAGGATCCCTGCATCTCCAATAGGCCGTCAATGCCTAGCCTGTAGTATGAGGTCGACGGTTATTGTGAATTGCCGTGACAGCTTCCCCTTATACCTCTTCCACGACTGTTCTCCCAACACTCCCTGTCACCTCTCAGCCCGCGGTATTACACATACACAGTCACCTCCAATCCTGTGTGATAAGCACCTGCCCGACTTGGTACTAAACGATGGAGTCCCAACTGTTATCACTCCCACGATTAAGCACAAAAAACTATCGGCTCAGATTCTTTCTTCAAACCCGATGGTAGCTGGTGAAAAGATGCCAGTAATAGCGCTTCATTCCCCAATATTATTTGATTAATATTTCTTCACCCGTAAAATAATATTTCATTTGCAACTTATGAAGGCCGCTTCCAAGTATTACTCTCGGCAATGAATGAATAAAGTATCATTATCGATACGAGACTTGGGTCCCGTAATATTTCATTAATGAAATATTAAAAATATAGTTTGCTTCAAAAATAACTCGGAAATATTTGCCTTGAACAATAGCTGCCTCCTTATAATGCTTATGGCATAAGAATATCAATTATTAAAGCACTGCAGTATTTATCGAATCAAACCATGCCAACTCCAACCAATGAGAGTGCCGTATTAAATTTGAAACCTTGTATAAATGTTTATCGCACACTAAATATGACGGGAATCGTCATCTCAACTTCTATCATTACATATGACGGCTAAACTTAATAAGCTCGATAAAAGATTATAATAGCCCGAAATACTGAAATTATAGAACCCGATCAAATATTTAAGCGCAGCTATAGTCTTCGGGAGGAGGAAGCGGGCCCACCCAAGCATACAGAATTACATTCAAATATTAAAATCTTTGGCTCGTTCCTTCAAAATACTTAACACTTAGTCACAACATTATTTGCAACATTCTTTAATACAAGCAGATATTTCAATAGCCCGATAATGATGTTTGCAAGGCAAGAGGCAGGTCCCCAATGAATTTTTGCACAGCACAATAGTTCCGCAGAATAAATACACGACTTGTTTATCTTCTCGAACAGACTTCACAAACCCTCTTATATTTATCTTATTTGCCAATATTCCAGCCAATGTTAGATTGAGGGTTCACGCCAAATATTAAATATTCCATTAGACTACTGCCAAACACATCTCGGATGCATACATACAATCCTTCGCAGTTTAGGCATATAATACTTTATCTGTGAATAACACTGAATTCCTTAACTCATAAAAACCCTTCTGTAAATCTGTTTCTGAATAAACTCCACAGGCTGACAGGAAAACCAGCTCTTATACCACTGTAATGACCCGAACTGGGTCTTTACCAAATTTTCACCAATATTTCTCATACAGATTTAAACATTTAAATACATGCAATAAATCATTGATTCAATAACAATAAACTAGTAAATATCCCAATAAAACCCTCAACAAATATTATTGCGTAATACAACAACAATACAAAAATAATGGGATTTCCGCAATCCAAATCCGAACTACAATATGCAACAGGAATATCAAATGATAAGGAGAACCTGGAAGTGCAATGACGAACTCTGCTGTGAATCCGCAACGGAGACGAACTGGGGCTACATCCAATTCTCCTCTAAGCAGAAAAGGGTTTCCGTACTCATGGTTGTGTTCGAAAGCTGAAAGCTTCCTGATATCTCCAAGAGATAAATATCATATCATAAACTAAGCATATCTCAAATGAGTCTTCAATCCTTCTTTTAAAGCAATGACTGTGACTCTTCAGTTTCCCCTCTCTGTCTTCTCATATTCTCACTTAAAGTCACTTTTTAAATAAATATAACCGTTGGTTATAAAGTGACATAATAAAATAAAGTGAGGAATCTTCTGACATTAAAACGGATGACCAAACGAACTCGGATGGAGATGTATGATATCTTGCCGGAAAGCTCTCGGCGAGACGCTCCGAGTCCACTACTGAAATGCCAGGAACACTGAGTTCTTCCGACTTACTATAAATAGTAAGCACCCTGGAAACCTTGTGGAAACTGATCCGATTGGCCTGAAACTGAAAACACCTAGGCCAAACACCCCTCTGACCTCTACCAAACCTCGGTTAGCCCACCGGACCATGATGAAAAGGCTAACTATAAGGCACGAGATAATGTGCCCAAAAAGGAGACATTACATCAACAACAACATAAACCTTTCTTTAGGAATCTCCATTGTGGCCGAGACCTGTATCATGATGATAAAGTAGGTGAGTTTGCATTCAAACTCAGTAGGGAGCCTCCTTTTGGACTGAAATACCTCTTCATGCCTCCTTTTCCGTAAACACCAAAGCTCTTCATAAGTCAAAACAGCCCAAAATCTATTTCAAGTAACATCAAATATATCCACATAGCCAGCAAGAATCTCAATCCAAGAAAAACTTCATTAGGATTCTAACTGACAGGCAAACCAAATAAAAGAGACCAAAGAGCAACAACATATTGGCACTCAAAAAACACATGCGGCACATTTCAATTATGCCAAATTCTATTAGGCCACATGAATGGAGCATGTTATCAATAGACAACTTTTTGAGTAAAAGCAACCAGTAAAATCAATTTTTTTTTGGTTCAGCAGGGTATGCCACATAAGGTTCAAAGTTCAAACAATTTAACCATTTAGTGTCTGGCGACAGCTTAAATTCCAGGATTTGTTAAGCCAAGAATATATTTCCACAAATTTCACAAGCATGTATTAGATCTTTCTGTCTGAAACCTCAAGAAATGAAGAACCATCCTACCATCTAATATTTTGAACGAGTTCAAAATCTTTCATGATTTTTCCTAGGAACCAGTCCCCCAGTGCATTATGTATCATGGTATATGTTTTCTTGTGAGAATTAGGCAAATCAAACTTCTGTTTCAGTTGTTCCCAAGTCCCAAGCCTGTCATCAATCAAGATGTCCTTCAAGGCCTTAATCGCCAAGGAAAACCAATGCTTAGCTTAGCAGCCTTGGGTCAAGGCCAGAGGTTTGCCATTAGCCTCAATACCCCACCACAAAGATCTATTAGCCACTGTATATGGCGGATCATTACAAGCAACTGCTCTATGTGTAACTAGTACTATCACCTAAGCCCATGTTTTCCATAGAGAGGAGAAGATCATTAAGCCATAGGTCCTGACCTCAAACTGACCAAAAAGAGTAGCAAACATAGTGATAGGGTCCCATAGTGTCCCTTTTTTTTTGGTTTAGGCAAAGGCAAGTTATTCCTGATCAGAACCTTCCAAGGCTCATTGCCTTGGACTGCTTTAAATATCCATTTAGATGCAAGGTCTATACCTTGCAATTTTAAGTCCTTTCGGCCTAAGCCACCAAGGGATTTGGGGAGACAACACCATTTCCATGATACATTGTGTCTCTTTCTACTTCCTTTTCCATCAGACCATAAAAAAATTCTAAGAATTTTCCGCACCTTGTTAAAATACACATTAGCAAAGAGCCATGCAGATGAATGATAGATAGCATGTGAGGATAAAACCTTTTGCACCACTTGAGTTCTCCCCTCCAAGGAAAGAAGATGAGTTTTCCACTTTTCATGCTTCTTTTATATCTTTTTAAAAAGCCAATCCCACATATCTTTTAAAGGAGACATAGCAAATGGAATTCCAAGACACCTTACCACCTTATAGGGGTCAGACCACTCCCATCCCTTAGAAGCAAACCAAGTTGGAGGAGCATCAATCCATCCAATAATAGTGGATTTATGGGGCCAACTTTGGAAATTGAAGCTTGACAAAGAACCTGAAGCCTATTGACAATATTATCAAAATTGTTTTCAGAGAGTTCAATAAACAAGGCAGTGTCATCAGCAAATTGGGCATTAAGAAGCATGCCGTTATTGGGCAAAGTGATATCCCTGAGGGGAGGAGAAATAGCATAAGTTTTGAGGATGTCGTGGAGGACATCAACAACAATGACAAAGAGCGCAGGAGCATTAGGACAACCTTGTCTGATAGACCTCTAGAGGGTACTGGGATTAGAGAGTTCACCATTAACATCAATAACAGCGGATGAATCCTTGAAAAGGATGCTAATCCATTTATAGAACTTAGGAGGGAATCGAAATGCCCTCATCATATCAATCACAAAGGACCATTCAATACGGTCATAGGCCTTCTCAAAATCCAACAGAATCATTGCCACATGTTGGCAATTGTGCTTTGCCCAATGCATCCCTTCCCAACTAGTAATTAGGGTTTTCAAGAATAAATCTCCCTTTAACGAAACCTGAGTTACTGAAATTATCCTCCCCAAGACCTCAGTAAGCCTTCAAGCCAAAGTTTTTGCCAATATCTTATTAAAAAGATTGAGAAGGGTAATTGGTTGCCAATTTTTGATTTGAGTTCTACACCCTTGTTGATATTCTTAACCAAGGAGTTGTTATCAAATGCAGCATTATATAGCTCAAGGAGTTCCAAACTAATCCATTCAAAGTTCTTCTTGTAAAATTCTGCAGGGAACCCATCCAACCTTGGTGATTTTCCATTGGCCATAGATTGGATGGTATTGCCAATCTCCTGAACTGTAATATCTTTATCTAGACACTGGGCTTCTTCCTCAGAGATTTTCTCAGGAATCAAATTAAAACTAAATTCCACAACTTTCTGATTTGGGAATCTTGTTCCGAAGAGAATAATTTCTGAATGAAATCATGAAATGTAGACTTAAGAAAATCCTTGTCATTAGAGGTATGACCATTGTAGTCAATCAACTCAATGAGTTCTCTTTCTTGTTTATATTTTATTGAATTAAAGAAGTATTTAGAACCTCTATCCCCTTCTTTGTGCCAGTTCATTTTGGCCCTAACTTTCTGCCCCTGAAATTTATAATTCTGAATTTTTGTAATAAGGGATTTGGTTCTAATCATCTTAGCTTCAAGACACTGATTAGGACCTCTTTCCTGTAGTTTACCTTCAAGAGAAAAGAGATTTTGATGAAGCATTGTATCAATCCCATTTCTATCCATAGCCTTCTTCTTCCGCACAATCTGAAACATCTTCCTCCACACCAACACCACGGATGCCCATATTTGAATAGGAGGTAACTGCTTGTTAAGAGCTTTAGTAACATAGGTAGTAGACTATATAGCCCCTAAGAAATCCTCATCATTAAGGAGAGACACATTCAACTTAAAGATCCCAGCCCTAGGAGTGAAAGATGCATCCCAGGTCACATTGACAATGATAGGGGAGTGATTAGACATAGGGGAAGGAATAGCTAAGACAGCATTGCCCCAAATGGGTGGATTGAAGGAAAAGACAGACCTATTAGCATAGACAGTATCCAATCTGCAATATATCCTATTGACCAGGGATTGATTACTACGCCAAGTGAACCAAATGGAGGTAGAGTCTCCCTTTTTCTTTGCAAGGGGGTCCATAAGATTTAGAGATCTCTTGAATTTAGCCCAAAAGAACGTTTCATCACCCTTCCAAAGAACACCTTTCCCACCCTTCTTATCTTCTTTAAATTCAGTCATAGTGAAGTCAACAATACAAATCCATGGGACCTTAGGGAGATTAGAAGCCAACCGATTCCAAAGAACTGTCCTTTCCCTATAATCATTAGAAACATACAAAGAATAGATCCCAAAAAGATTTTCCTCCACTTTTAAGACAATCCACACAACTCTGTCACAAGGAGAGGACCCAGACTGAACAACATACTTGGGCCATTTGGGATTTAAAAGAATTGCAGTACCAACCTTACCTCTGTCATGATCAGTGATGAATGCGTTAGCTTTATGCCAAATGAATTTCATTACACACTAAGCTTGAAAGCCAATAAATTGGATTTCTTGAAGATAGAGAAAGTCTAGATTTGGTCTAGCATTATTGAAGGCCCTGGCAACATACTTTCTGTCTCCACTCTCCAACCTCCTCACATTCCAACTACATATGTTTAAATTCATTCAGTATCTAGAGGGGGGAGATTTTTCTAGTTTTTATACAATCTATCAAAGCACTTTGGAATAGCTTTCTCTTTTTTGCTAGGCTTTTCATCAGAACTAGACTCTGAGTTAGTTTTTCTATCCTTGAACTTCCTCTTTTTCTTGTCTTCTTTGGCAAGAACAATAGATTGAGCCCTCATTGGGCTCTTCAACCCATCCTCTTCAACATTGGAACAAAAGTTGACTAAACAAACTCTTTCACAAACACCTCATCACCAGGTTTGATGTCAGAATCTATGGCTTGTAGGTCATCAAAACTCATAGGAATAGAAGAGCTCATGATCAGTCCAATCCTAGCAGCTTTAGCTTGAATAGAATGAAGGGCTAACTGCTGAGCACTTTTCTTTGAAATGGAATTGGTGCCTTGTCCTGGTTGGGGACAGGGATGGGATATAGGAGCAACTGAACCTGATGCCGGGATCACTTCAAGTTCTTCTTCAAAAAGAGGGTCTACCAAAGCCTTGTTAGATTTATTGTGCCTTGGGGCTCCAGAATCATTCTCTTCCTCCAAAGGAGGGCTCGGTATTTCAGACATCTCAATATCATTAGGGACCAACAACTTGGTGGACTAGTTGTCAATAGTATTGTCACTGATCTTTGGTTCCTCATTATGTTGTGGATGGTTAATATTTTGCCCATCAGTGGTATCTTGTTGTTCTTTACTGGAATTGAAGGCCCCCACTTGCTTAGGTTTAAAATTAGGGCAATCTCTTCTAAGATTCCTATTCTTATACAAAAGAAACGGGCATTTAGATTACCCAAGAGTTCCAAATCCCACAAAAAGGTTTCATCTTTCATATTCAAAGCAATTTTTTTGGAATTTCGGCTTCTGGATCAAAAACAATCAAAACCCTTGCATTTAGATGCGAGAGTCTAACCCGATTCCTCAACTTGCATGACATTTCCAATAGGCTTTAGAATTTGGGGTAGAAATTTGCACTACTCAGTCAGTAGACTTTTGATTTCAAGCTAATGAGGGGAAGATCTTGCAACCACTTCCTCAAGTTTCCTTTCGGGGATTAGGGAAAAGCCCTTTATATGTTTTGTCCCACGTTCCAAAATTCTTACTTTAGAACTCTTTCTTGCATAGAATGTGCTTTAAAGATTACCACAAACAAACCCTTCTGCAACATCCGGAAAAAATTAACATACAGTCCCATTTTTTTGCCCCCATACTGTGCCAATCCAATCATCAAAGAATTTTCGAGATGCAAGCATATTAGAGTCCAAGCAAACAAAAAAGATGGCAACATTTTTCAATCTTGTCTGTTCACTTTTAATGGATTTTACCATATCCTAGTTGGGAGAGATGGAAAGAACCTTTGGGCCAGAAGAGGGCTCCTTACTCGTTTCTTTTCTGATGCCGTTTTCTCCTTGGACGAGTCCTCCATCTCTACCTCCATTTGTCTTGGTCCCTAGAAATCCTTGGCCTCCCAGTGTGCCTCCCAGTGTGCTATCCATGACCAGTACCACTCTGACTCGGCCATTGAAGGGAGCTGTCGAGGGGCACACAAACTCACCTATATCTGCAACCAAAGTTTCTCTGTATATAGCTTTTTATTGGCTAAACCAGTGTTTTGATCTAGACCACTGTTGGAATTTTTGGACTGAGCATATTGGTCTGATTTCTTCTTAAATTGATCTTCCTCTTCATGGATTTCTCCCATGAGCCGATTGGCCTAGGAGACACTACTTGCCCCTGGCAATAAATGCTGTTGGACACCAAGGCCGAGGGTGGGTAGATGGGATATAAGGTGGGAAGGGGTACAAAAACAAGTTTAAAATATAAGTGAAGTGCCTGCAAAAATCTAAATCAGACTCAAAAGATAAACAAAAAGAACAAACCAGGCTCAAAGGAGGAAGGAAGATCTCATTCCCGATGAAGAGCACCAATTCATTTTTTTTATTCTCTAAAATATACTTAAAGCTGTAAGCATTAATCCAACAAAAAGTAAATTCTCTTTCGTTTGATTACTGCACTGTGTAGCTCAGATTGACTTACTAACAACCATATCTTCCACAGCGGGTCTAGAACATTCAGTGCCCTATTAATTCTGTACAAATCAGTAAATTGAATGCCATTAGGGCATTGGGCATTATATTTTAAATATAAGCCCCTAGTTTTGTCTCGACCTTCTTTACCCACGCACCTTGTGTTCCAGCCTTGGCTGTTTTCCGTGAAAATATCTTCTCAATTAGATTTATTTTAATTGATTATTATATTGTACCAACACCACGTATATTTGATTTCTATTGATTGATTAATTTTGTGCCTCAGATGCCTTTTATTTTGGGTTTTCTGTCATATTTCAGCCAGAAACTGTATGTCCCTAGACTGGTTGTCTTATATACAATTACTTATTTTCCATCACAAGGGTTCGCTTCTGATTAATTCACATTCAAAAAGAAAATGCACGGAAAACATGGGCATGTGATGATTCAACTCTCTACATGTTTTCTTTGCAGGTCGGAGCTGAGTATAAAAGTGCTAAAAGGAGAAGATTAGATGTGGACAAAGATCTACTCAAGGTGCCTGAGTGGGTTGTTTTGGGTATTCTTGGTCATTGAAAAATGGGGATCTATATTTTATAGGTCAATGATTAAGATGCTTGGTTCATAAATAGTATAATAATATATTAATATAATATTATCCTTCTGGGTTTATTCAGGATAATCCTGAGTTTCCTTTTCCACAGCAGAGAGATATGTACTGCAGACAAATTCTTTTTCAGATAACTGAAGTAGTAGTTGGTCCCTCACAGTAACCAAATAGATGTTATAGTTTAATTTAATAAATATCGAGTGTTGGAAGAGGTTGTATTTTAATTTTAGAAAAGATAACTCTATCTTAAATGAGCTTAAATGCTTTATAATGAGGCACCTATAGATCCATAGAAGATTATTCTATTTTTTATATTATATCATTTGGTACACATCTGATACATGATCTGACTTGTCTTACTGACAGATTTGTACAGACCTCATTAAATCCTGTGGTACACATCTGATGCAACTTATGTTATTGACATATTATACACACCTCATCAATCTCCTTTGGTATACATCTGTTGTAACTTCTGTTACTGACATATTTATACACAACTCATCAATATTCTTTCTACACATCTGATGTAATTTATGTTATTTATACACACCTCATTGATAGCCTTCGTCGGTACATATCTGATACATGATGTAACTTGTGTTAATGACATATTTATACAGACCTTAATTGCCGCCAAAATATCCGGTCTCAAGAATAAAAAAACTTGGAAACTACAATGATCAAAGAAATTGGATAAAGTGGGAAGAAAACTCTTAGGGCAATGCATTTCCATAACCTTGAATTGCTTTTACAATTCAGATATTACATCAATAAATACTGGTTTATGTGTTAATCTTCAAAATTTTGATTGAGTTTTCATAAGTCATTTTTATTATGTATCTTAAATCTATAGAAATTCTTGTTTAAGTATTTAAGACTTACGACATTATGATCTGGAAATGTATGTACATTGTAGATAAACCTCATAGGGCAGAAAAATGATATTGACAAGTAATACTGGATTGTAGGATTGGCATATTTTAATATAATCTGTAAATGAATGTAGGTCACAAGACTAAAATCTATAATTCTAAATTATGAAGAATCAAAGTAGCAAGATATGCATGTAAACATAGATCAAAATATAGAACTAGTAGAAGGGTCCATTTACAATTAGCTCCTCTGTTTGAAGAGAACCTTTCTAATTGAAGATAACACTTGCCAACTTTTCCTATAGGCAATACATGTAGTGTTTTGGTCATACTTTAATTAGAAGATTCATATCTATGCAAATAAGAGTTCAACAGTTGTGGTTGGATGCATAGCATATTTCACTTTTTTCTCAAGATTTAAATGTTTTTTAGAGTCAATTCTTCATTATTTTATTTTCACAGGCTATCTTAAGGCTACTCCAATGTGTCATAGCATCCATTCATATAGCTGTGAGCATTTATTCTGTAGGTTTTGGGGTGTCCTTTTTGCTGTCACTTGTCTTATCAAACTGACTTTCATTTTGTGAAATAAACAATTTTCTTTTTAAGATTCAAAAAAGCCAAATTGTATTTTCATAGCCATGTGAACTATAATTCTTATGTTGATTTTCTTCACTTTTTGATACGAGTTTGGTTAAGTTAGAGGAATGCTTTCAGGAGTAGTGAAGTTTCTTTGTTGATTATGCTTTTCAGGATAAGCTTGCATCAGTGGCTGGGCAGCTGGGACGAGAAGTACATGTTTTTGTTAGTCCAGTGGCTGGAAATTCGAATGGCCCAAAACTCATTCCTGGTACGTAACTTAGCTTGTAGTGATATGCACAATCTTATCTTTTCCGACTGTTTGTCTGTAGAATGGTTCATTCAGTCATGGCATTGAGAATCCAAGTTTTATATGTCAAGTGTTAAGATCACAATGTATGCCTCTTATCCATTATATATAACTTGAATTATAAATAAATCAATACATTTTATGGTTGAGGGACAAAATTTCTTTGCAGATATTAGGTAACACTGAATGTTTCAATGAACTCTTATTGTTCTAGGCTCTAGCCCCTGACTAGGTGTCCATATAAACACTTTACTGGATTCCATCGTTTCTGGAATGGGATATTGAATTAAAGATTGCATTTTTGTTATTAATCTTTAGAATAACACCACTTGTGAATCAGTGAAACTGCGTGGGGCTCTCCACCAAAGATAATCGCCAAAATTTCTGGGTAACATTCCCCACAACTTTGTTGAGTTAATTTATGAAAGGCGGCGTAACAGTGCTTTTGGATCAAATTGTGTGTTTTTTTCGCACCATATTTTACAGTTTCAGTATCAGTGGTAAACTAAGTTACCGATTTGGGTGCAGATGCGGGTGCGTGAAATTTTTTTTTGGGGGGGTGCGGGTGCGTTTGGATGTGTTTATATATATATATATATATATATATATATATGCAAAGAAATGCAAGAAATATAAACAAATAACAAGATTTAGTAATAGACAAATAATAAATTAAAATATAATAAATAAATGATACTATTAAAATATAAGAATAAATAAATTATATTATAAATAAATATATTGTTGACATTAATATATCAATACACTTTAGTCTTTATATATTCACCCAATTAATTATATATTTAATATAATTGATGATGCTTATATTTGATACTAAATATTGATAAAATTAGTAATTACTAATTACTATCAAATGTATTATTTATATCGATATTCAGGGAGGAAGTCATCGAGTCAATAAATCAAATTACTATTAATCCTTTCCGAGTATTGTTTGATCGAAGGTCATTCCAGGAGACACCATGGAGAGGACGTGGCTCTCGACAGGATACACAAGCATACTCCGCTCTTCCATTTGAGGGGGGGAGAAAGAAATAGGAAATTCACGGATAATAGGGTAAATTCACCTGCGTAGAGATTCAGTAACAAGCCACACGAGAATAGATGAACGACACTCATGGAACATGAAGAGAAAGACTATAGATGGGGAATTGAGGGAGTGGAAGCAGTCAGCAAAGGATATCCAGCGTGCAGTCTAAAGAAGGATACAACGAGCAACCACAAGACAGAGTCGTTTTCATAGTTAGCACTCAAAAATGTGAGAGGACGACAACTACAAGGTATATGCTGCCCCCGGATGCACCCAGATGCCCTGTGGGTGCCACCCGGAAGTGCATCCCAGGCGCCCGGATGCTTCTGGGAAGCATCCAGAAGCATCCGGGCACCTGGGATGCGCTTCCGGGTGGCACCCACAGGGCATCCGTGCCAGCACCCGCATCTGCATCAAGCCCAAAACAGCACGCATTGGTAACTAAGGTGGTAAAGCACCCAAAGATGCCCATGGGGGCTCTTGGTTCTGTCTCTTACCCGGTCCATTGTTGTCAAATTTCAACAATAAATCAACAAAACGGCTATTTATGCAAAGAGCACTGTAAACTATATACAAAATATTTTCCACTTTCCAGAAATATTTTGGAGAACAAAAGAACATAATAATAAGTGAGATCTAGGATATGGAAACACGAATATCTTCATCATGTGTATTAACTATTAGTAATTTACAAGGTCTCTGATAAATGTAGCCAAGGCAACCCATGGAGACATTGGAGAGAGCTATCTGAACAGTAAACAAGATATTTATATCAGAAGGCTGCCACAGGTGTTATGTTGAAAGCAAGACCCCATAATGTTTATAAATGTAATTAAGTCTATTTTCATCACTTTGCACTTATTCATTCCTGTAATATTCCTTTTCTTATTCAACTCATTTTGTCTAAAAGATGTCTGATTCAACCTATTGCCCCTCTAAAATTGGTCAGTAACACTTTCAATAACCCTCAAGAAGTAGGATGAAAGTCAGATGTAGGAGCTGGCATGGATGTATAGGTGCAGCCTTGGATGCTTATGGCATGGGCATTTTTGATGTTGTGTCTTCCCACTGGTCTATAGAACTACTGCTCTAGAACCTGCTAGTGCTAAATCTAAGAGAAGATCTTTTACAAGTATATTTTTACAAGCAATGGCTTTCTTTTGTTTCTTATTCTCTCGGTCAATTCCTTTTTTAAGGCTTGCTGCCTGATTTTCTGGTTGGCCTTAGACATCCTCTCTTCAGTTGCCACAACAGAAGATGAGTTTTAAGCAGTAAACTAGTTGGCCAAATCAGCAGCATTCTTTTTTGTGACATTTTTCCTGTATCTGACTACTCTTCAAGATTTCTTGAGTGCTAATTTTCTACAGTATTTCTAGCACATCTTATGTATTACAGGCATCACCTATTGCTACTTCACCTTCCCTTAGGTCCTGATACTGTTGCATGTATTTATCATCAATTTTCTTATGAAAAACATCTGTTAGATAGCTTAGTTGTGAACATTATTCACTCTTTAGATGACTGTTGTTGCAAGTTTTGTGACCACTTCAACATGCAGAATCGAATACTTAGTATTCTAAATGAAACACCAAATCTCCAACTCTCTCTTGAACAAGGAAGCTCATATGCTAAACAATGTATATGGATTGTTTGATCAAATGAGACAACCCCAAGGTTCCTTGTAGTTGTGGACTTTCACTCAGTTGTAATAATGTGATATGCTAGTATCACAAAGGGACTTACATTGCTCATTCAATGGATATTAACTTCACAAATGCGAAAGATTTAGCAATTGGAGCTCTTCAATTTCTTTTAACCAAACAAATTGCAAAAAGACAAGGGTTTAGAAAACTATTCCACTACTAGAATGCAAGAAATTATGAATGTCTTTGTGACTACTAGACTTGATCTTGTCGTCAACTCCACCAAGCTAGTGTGATCTCTTTAGGTGAATGTAAGATGTTTAAACTATTACCATTACAGTAACACCATCAATGGATGCATATCAATGTGCAAATGATGATCAAAGCAAAACTCGTTAAAGTTCTAGTTGACCACATGAGGCAAACTTACAATCAACAAATTGCTAGTGGTATGGATGAAGTGAGCTCCACAAAGATTGATTCACAATTATTTTCATCCAACTAAACTACTTCTATTCAACATTTAATAAAATCTTACTTTAAGTGAGGAAATATAGAAACTGTGCAATACTCCAAAATGATACAAGTAATCCACCATAAAGACCAACAATGAATTATGAACAATTCTGGCAGTATTATTGCAACAATCTCAACAAGTCTTTCTCTTTTACAAATGATTTGACTTGGCCTTTTATAGAGGCTCCAAGTACAATGGATGGCCAAGATCAATTCAAGATCAAGGGCCCATATTTATCCAACAAAGCCCTATTGTAACTAGCTGCTACCAACATTAAATGCTGTCCAATTACAATGAAGCACCACTTTGTGGGCCAATAAGAAAATTACAATTCTTTTGAGAACCAATGAGAAAATAGGTTAGGTAGAAGCTTATAGAAAAAGGCAACAATCAGTGGGCCAATGATAAAATACCACGTGGGCTTACAACAAATCTTCCTTTAGAAGTAAATTTCCCTTGACTTTTACCATTTGGCAAATTCAATGAATTTGGACTTAATATTGTTGAGCTTGTCATATCCCCCTGTTAAGGCTAAGAATTCATTTGAAAAATGTACTATTGACCTATTTCACATATAAATATATTGGACATATTTACCAAATTAATTATATATTTAATATAATTAATAACACTTATATTTGATATTAATGTAATATTAATAAAAATTAACAATTATTACCAGATATATATAAATATACATATATATACACACACATATATATAGACACACACACACACACATATATATATGCAATTGCTTCTTATTGGTTTACGACTTATATCAAGCTACTGGAACGAAATCTGCTATTTGGTAAGACACCCCTCTAACCCTAACTATTGTAATTGTGTAGGACATAAATTAGGGGAAATTCTAAGAGGGGACATTACAAGTGGTATCAGAGCCTCTTTCCTTCCATCCTGCCATGGGTAGTTGATGCAAATTAGTCAAAGGGCTCAAAGAGCATTGGAAAGAGAGAAAAAGAAACTCACCGCCACCATGAGTAATCAAATGAACAATGAATTGAGGGTTTTCATTGAACAAACAACCCAAACCACCCAAACCCTCATGGAGCAGAATGAGAGGACAAATCAACTCCTCCTTCAAGCCATCCAAAATATGAGTAACAATGGGAGGGATACAAACTCTAACCATTCTAAAAATAACAATAATAGAGTACGAAATCCTAGACCATTGAGGCCCCTCTTCCTTCCTAGTTGGGGACTTAGGGAAGAAGAGGAGACAAACAACCCTCCCATATATTGATGAAATTCTAGACGCATATTCTAGAATTGACCCCGAGCTTAGAAGGGAAATCTCCTTTAGAGATTCTTATGATGCCAAAATATGAACCACCTCTAATAAGAAAAGGAAGACACAAGAAGATAAAGACCTAAAGGAAAGAATAAATGAAGTAAACCTTCTGAATTTTGAAGGTTCGGGGAGAACCACGACATGATCATGGGTGTAGAAGGTAGATACCTATCTCTCATTAAGTCCCATGACAAAAGAAAACACCATCAAATTTGTAGTGCTCCATCCAACAGGGGCAGCCCATGAGTGGTGGCATCATGGCCTTTTCACCCAAGGTCACCAACAAATAAATAGCTGTGATGAATTCATGTAAAAGCTCATATAAAGATTTGGTCGAACACACCCACAATGGTACTTCAAGAAATTAACCCAACTAAAACAAGAGGGATCAGTGAAGGAATTTGCCATCGAATTTGAGAGATCGACAGTCATGGTACCAAAAATTTCCCAAGAAAGGCTTACTTACCTATTTATAGAAGGATTGAAAGAATCGATCAAGAGCATGGTGAGCACCTTGGATCCAACAAACTTGGAAGGGGCAATTTAAAAGGCCTTAAAATTTGATACACCCACAACCAAGGCTAAATTGAAGACCTTTGCACAAAACACACACTCTAAGCATCTCTATAAAGAAGATGGGCATGGGTGGAAAAGGATTTTCCTCTCTCAAAGGGAACGGGAGGAGTTAAGGAAGAAATGATTATGCTGTGAGCCCCAAGAGAGGTTGGAATTCGGACCTGCTCTTGGGCTCAACCAAGAGTCAAGGTTTTCTTAGTGTTTCAACTTGACCTTTTCATTTGCAATTTGTTCATCATTAGTAACTTATTTTCTTCATTCTTACACTTTTAATCCAAACTTGAGGCATAAATCTTGACTTCTCCCTTTTCAACTCAAACTTATCTTCCTTACTCAATATTTCTCTTATTAGATTTGGTTCAAATCAGACGTCATTCTGAAGGGTGAAAACTCAAACTCATTGCCTTGACTCCCAAATAGACAAGAGACTCGCACCTATAGCTTTCTCAAACTCAGCCTGCAAACTTGTAGACCTTGAAACTACCACCAAACTAAGACTACTAAGACATCTACTCTAGTGCTAAAGCGAAAAGAGGGGGTCCCCATTTGCAATGGGGTGATGGTGTGAAAACCTCACAACATGACTGAGTCATGAACATTGTTTGTTGGGGATTTTCTGGTGTGCAACTTGGAAGCAGCTTGTTTTGTCTGATGAACTATAACTAACTGAATGTTTGAAGATGATAAGTTGATGATCACCGAGCTGCAAAAGTGAATGCAAGACATTAAATCAGTTAATGTATTGTATTGTCATTGATGTCAACTTGATATGGTTTGATTGTTCATACACATATTGTCATAACCTTGAAGATCTAAAGAGACAGTTTATGTGGTCGGTAAAACATAAAAGGTCTGTATACACCGAGTGACAGTGAACACCGAGCAGTTCATAGTGTATACCGAGCACAACAGTAGCCAAGAAAGTGTTACCGAGCAAGAGTTAATGACCGAGCATAACTGAAGTTGATGACCGAGCATAACTGGAGTTAAAGAACGACAAAATTGCTTAGTTGGCAGAGCTACAATTTAGGGATTGACTGATTGATTGTTTTATTATCAATGACCAGCTAAGCTAAAGCAAGGAAGGAGATTAAAAATGCGTTTTATTCACAGTTATCATGGAGAGATTTATGGAATAAAACTAAAGGAGAGCTTTACTGTGATGTCCTCGAATTAGCAGGTTCTGGGAACCTGAATATGGTCAACTCATCAGCGCGACCCTCGTGAGTTGACAGTTTGTTTTGAGGGTCTCAATGTTCAGATTCTATTTCTGGACTTACTATTTATAGTAAGTCAGTTGGAGGCCAGTTACTATTTCTGGCAGTGCAGTTGAAGACCAGGTTGATCAGCTATTTTAACAGTGGATGCAGGAATCGTCATCAGAGGCATAATTGATATTAATTAATGACAATATGTTATTAATTAATAAATTGACTATAGTATTATAATAATAAAATATTATTATAATGCTTTTAGAAGTTGACATTTTGAAGACTGGTTAACTGGAAATGGTTTTTTAGAAACTCTTGCATCCGAGGAGTTATATATTCGGGCTCATTTGTGAAGTTCAGGATCGAATACATTTATAAAAACTTGGTTGTGAGAATTGTCTCTCTTATCTGAGCCCTTGCTGATATATAAGGGTCAAATTGGTTCTGGAAGACTTATTCTTCTTGGAACTAATCTTCGATTGATCGCTGCTGTATGATCAATCATTTCTTCATCGTGCTGTTGTAAACGATTGAAGAATCTCTGAAATTTTGTCTGCAGTTGAATTGAGACCTGCCTAAGAGGTCATTTTGCATCGAACTGTGAGGAGTAAAGACTGGATTTGAAATTGTGTGCTGGGCAATGTTCTGAACATCAACGCCTTGGATATAGGCTAGGTTGAATTGAATTCTAACTGCGCTAGAAGCCATGCGTGGGAGTTAAGAGCTGGAAGTCAAATCGCGGCAAGTGTAAGCTGCCGCCATCTAGCCGCATCATCCACCAAGTGCCGCGGGTGCAAGACCAGACGGCTCTATCGCCACCAGCAATCACTAGTGAGCCACGTGGGTAGCTCATACAGACCCGCGTCTGATCTACACTGCAACAGCAGACAACAGTAGCTAAGGCGGATGGAAACCAGGTTTTTTTTTGTTGTTTCTCAGTTGTATAATCCATAAGTAATTCGCTAATAGGAATCGGTGTTATTTAAATAAATTAAATTAGTGATATCATGCAAAATTCAGACTGCAGAAGTGTATCGAAATACTATTTTTTAAAAACACTTCAATTTATACTTATCTGAATTCCGAAAAGGACAATAAAAATTGATAGAAAGAACATTCCATCTTATTAAGTATTTTCTTAAAAAGGAAGGAATAGATTTTTTTTGGTTTTCAATTGACAGAGCCAGTTGGGTTCTTCACATTTACGGGATAAAGCAAATCATGGCGAGTTTTATGGATCAAGGAGAGATCTACGAGAAAAACAAGGAGATTGAGCGGCTAATCATGTCTATATAAAGAGACAAGGAATTCATTATCGAAGAGAGGAATGTTGAGTATATTTTGTGTGAAGATAGAACTCTTCATGCAGATTTGATCATACAGGTTGAGGAATAGAGCCAAGGAATTCTGCAGACACCGAGCAACAGAGGACAAAGCATTCACCGAGCAGAATAAAGAAAGAAAGCAAAGAAACTGAAGTATATATTGATTAGAGAGGTATTATTGGACTAACAATAGATCTGAATAATTGCAAATCAAAGTTGTATTTTGAACAGATCATTTACTGTATCAGTTTAACCATTGATTCAAAAAATCTCTTAACCGAGTGGGATTTAATAGTCCTTATTGTATTGAGATACTCAAGAGTATCAAAAGGTTTTCTTGTTGACAACATAGTGAGTGCTAGGTCAAAAGACAAAGTGTTGGTTTTAAATCCTCTAACAAGGTCGCACTTAACAGTGTGTATTGTAACCTTTAACAGGGTTGGCTCTTCACCGAGCTCACTTGAGAAGAGTGAAGATATTTTGGGTTACCGGTCCGAGGTGGTTTTTCCCATATTGGGTTTCCACGTTAAAATCTGTGTCAAATGTGTATATGTTTCATTGCATTGGTATTTTGTTTTACACATTATTGAAACTAGATTGGTCGGTTAACACTAAGTTTATTTGCTGCTACTCGGTAAAGTCCAGAAAAGATAAACAGTATATCTTACTGAGCAGTTTATATTTGTTAAGATTATTTATGGCATACATCTTGATGAAATTGGGACTGTAAGATAATTGAAGGTATTATATTTGAGAGATAAGTTTTTGGTTTGATCTTTTGGAATAATTGTTAAGGCTACTGATTCACCCCCCCCCTCTCAGTTATTCTAACACTGTCATTGCCTCATATTTCTCACTGTTTTTATTTCTCGGCAAATGTTTAAGTAACTTTGAATCCTTGAATTTGCCTGAAAACATGTTCAGCTAACATAGGAATAGTTTGTTCTCTATCATCAGATTGTGGAAGGGAATCATATTGGGGGCTCCTTAGTGGAGGTTCCCTCTAGCTACTTTCTAGTGTTAGCGATTGTAACTGCATGAGATATCTTGCTTACCTGCGACGGTTGCCTCTGCAAATTAGTTCTAATCATTCCTTGTTCTGGATTTCATTCTCTTGCTTTGTATTCACTCAAATGTTCATTTCTATTCTTCGATGTTGTCAACACTTATTCTGTCATTGAGGACGGGTGGTTTAAGACTACAAAGAGTCTTCCATTTGTATATGAACCGTTCAAGAAATATGAAGAGTCTCGACCTTTGGTTTCGGCAGTTACTCTTTGAATGACCTTTGGTTTTGACGGTTACCCCTTCAGCCGCGACAATCAAAATTGAGGAGACCATCTATTGTGCTATGTAGAGATTATTCTTGTATGGATATTGTCTTCTTATCGTGGGCGATGATTGAAAGGTTTTCTTGCTTCTGTTATGATGATTCATATTGAGATTTTGTTCACCTTCAGTTATTCTTTGATAATCATCGTGCGTATTCCCTTTGGTGATTTTGTTTTTTTGGTATGTTACTGCAGTGAATGTCGTATGTGTTTTGAGCTGTGTTCATCATATGTATTCTGTACAGTGAATGTCGTATGTGTTCTGGGCAGAGATTATCGTTGTTATTCATTCCGTGATCACGGATTGTGCTTAGTGTAGTGATTGTCGAGTGTGTAGTATCCATTATTGTAATCAGAGTATTCTGTGGTTACTTATTTGTGGTCTATATTATTGTTGAGAGCATTTATTATTGTTTCAGCTTGTGAGCTTTGTAAAGATTAGACTCCTATTATTTTCAATAAAGTATTATTTTAGTGGCTTGGTTTTTCCCCTCAAGTTGGAGGGTTTTCCCAGGGTATCTCTGTGCCTTGTGTTTTTGTAGTTTCTATTCTTTGCATTGTGCTTCTTCTGCTATAAAATCAACATCCAAAAATTTTAGTGTTAAACAAAGATGCTTATTGTTTGTTTTCAATTGCTCTGAAGGGGAAACTTGCATTTAATCTCCACTTATCTGTTTGTTTTTTCGTTTTCCATTTTAGATATTTCAAGCTGTGGGGCTTCAGGTTTTCCCAGAATTAGGCTACAGGATGCTCAACATCAATATTGTTATTTAACTACGTGTATGAGGGCGGTGTGCATTATATGTGGGGATTTAGAAATTTTTGAACATTTGTATCATCAATGGGAAGCATACCAAAGGTAATTTGGTAAAATCTTGTCTAAAAGAGAATGTTATCTAGATATAGAAGGTGGTTTGTCTATGCTAGAATCCACCCTGACTACTCTAATTGACTGGATGGTCAAAGTCACTAACACCAGAGGGGTATCATGCACAAATTCGATAGGTCTTAAAGAATAAAGATTGCACAGAAGTAGGTTTTTTTCAATCTCAATGATTAGTTATTAACTTTAGGAAGAAAAAGTGAAATTGCTCCTTTAGAAGTATGGTGCTGTAATTGCTAACAACAGAGCATAATTGCTGAAAACATAGCTCATGGGATCATGGAGAGCTGTTTCTATTATCAACAGAAGGTTTTGATTTTGGACAGGTTAAAAATGAATGTCCCTGTGTAATATCCCCATTTTCACGGTTCTCTCGTAGTCCAGTTGATGTTGGCTTTTGGGGGTTTTCTAATGCACCAGTGAGTTCAAATGTATTCATGGAGAAGAATGGCACCTGCTGGAGTGATTTTAGACAACTGGTTTGAGGCTTTCTATTTTAGCAGTGGCCATTTTTAGCTCTTAATATTTATAGCAAAGTTTCAGTGTATCTCAGATTGGGTCAGTTTGGTGTTTGGACGCACTATTTTTAGCAGTTGTTATTTCTAGTGTTTTTTTGAGCAGTTGGGCCGGCTTCTATCTTCCCGAAAGTGAACTATGTCATTCTTGGATGTTGGTGAAGTTTAATTGTGTTAAAAGAGATATATTTTGATTTTTAATTACTTAAGTCTATTATATTGTCACTTTATGACTTAAGCGACTTGTACCCCTTGGCCTAGTAACACAATGTTGTTTTTAAAAAGGGGCAATTTGATATTCTAAGTAAGAGGAGAAAATTAATATTTTTAAAAAGAATGAGGCCTTTAATATTTGAGAGACTAAAAAGGTGATTTTTTTAATCCCACATGGTTTGTAAAGAGGGTGGAACCTCTTGAGAATGTTATAAAAGCAAACTTGTGGAGTTCATTTGGTATGTTATTTTGGTTGGAGAATTCGGAGACATTGTGAGCTCTTTGGGGAGTTCGTTTCAAGTGATTTTGAGGACGAAAACCCTCATAGCTAAATGTTATTTTGGTTGGAGAATTCGGAGACATTGTAAGCTCTTTGGGGAGTTCGTTTCAAGGGCTTTTGAGGATGAAAACCCTCATAGCTAACAATCTCTACACTGTTGCAAGACAGTCTGAGGATTAATCTATTTGCAGCGCTCAGAATATTATTTGTTCATAAGAAGACCATATCTATGCTTGCACGACACAGAGGAGGGTTTGATCAGTGGGTTGAAGACTGAGATTGCAGTCTATATGCTGTTCATTTCAGTTTTCTGTCTATATGTTGTTCATTACAGTTCGTAGACAAGGATTGAGAGGTGTGTGTCATTCATAGTGGTCGTAGTTGAGTTTTCAGTGGAGTTAATTGCTTGATTTTCACCGCTGCTAAAGGCTATTCATAACTGGGTCCGCGTCATAGCTGAAGCTGTACTCCTTCGTTGGCTGCCACCATTGATTCTACAGCCATAAATATATCGTAGCAGACCATTCTTGCTGTCAACGAAGAGATATGTCACTATGGCAGAGAATAATGGGGGCATCTTGGTGTTTTCCTTGACCATTGGAGTGCTGCTGTTGAGTTTGGGGTTGGACGCCATTGTGTATTCAGTCTGGGACAGCGCATAGGGCATCCATAGTTCAGATTTGTATTGCATTACCAGAAGTTGGGGCTGCGATTGAAGGCTATGTTTGTATGATCAGACTTCTAAGTAATGCTTCATTTGAATGATCATATTTCTATGCAATGTGCAAAACTTATCAAGTTGGGTTGAACAAGATGTTTGGTTGTGGAATAATGGAATTTGTTGTGTAGCTGTTTCTAGTTGTATGCACTGTTGAATATACTTCAATATCATAAATTCTTATTCATATCTACAACAAACAAGCAATAGAAAATCAGACCAAGGCCGCCTATTACACCCTGTTGAAGGCAAATGCATATATGTAATCATTAATAGCAACTGTAAATTTGACCAAACTCACACACATTCCTTTGTAGTTACCTATCTCCATGAAAAGTAATGCCCCTTTTCCTTTAGCAATGCCATGTCTCACAAAATATCTAAATATCTGTTTTACATGTTATTTTAATTCTTTCATAGCCCAATTATTGTTTTGATCAAAACATGTCCTTGAAATACTAACAAGCCTTTCTTGCAGATGAGCCAGATGAGTTTTATGAGTTAACTAATGAGGACTATTTTCGTTTGATGGCAACCAAGAAAGAAGGTGATTCTTTAGTTGGTTCACATTTTCTTGAATTCATGGTTTGTGATGGTGCTTGAATTCAAATTCTCTTTTATTTTGAAACTGCTACTTTTTTTGTGATTTCATGTATGATTAAGACATGGTTAGTATGTTCTTTCTGTTGGTTTTTGTAGTAAAGAAAAATACTGCTTGAAAGCCAATCTACACGTAATTGTTTTGAGATAGATGCCTTTTCTTTTCAAGCTAAATGATTGTAAGTGTAACAGATAACATTTTGAAGACTAGAAAACTGCGAGATGCAGAACAGGCTGCTCGCAGACCAAATTTTAGTAAGGTAGGGTGTGATTTCTTAACACAAAATTAACACATGAAGCATGTATATGATATGATAAGATGGAAGGATTAACTTCCAATTATCTACGCTCACTTCAGGATTTTGTTTGTTCAGTCTAGTAGCTTATTGAAAGTCCTCTGATGGTTGAAATGTGGAAATTATTCTCCTGCATTTTTTAAGGTTTTTGATTCACATCTATGCTTAAAGAATTATTTTGCCAGTGTTTCTTCATGATAACCAGTTTTTCGAACTCTTGTGTGTGAATTAAACAGGCAGTAATTAGGGTTCAATTTCCCGACAATTATATAATAGAGGCTGATTTTGAGCCATCAGAAACCATTTCAGCATTGATGGATTTATTGAGAAAGGTGGTTGCACGACCAGAGTTACCATTTTATATTTGTGAGTTCCTTTCGCCTTTTGAATCCTTCATGGAAAAAATGATTTGCACTACATGCAGTTGGGTATTACTTTCTATATGAAGTTTTTATTAAAATTGGTTACATGTTTACTGTATTTTTATGTTCTTTTTTATTGTAATAAAATCTTTCTTGTATTAGACAATTTTTTTTGGATGCATAAGCATTTGTCGTGTTAGATTTCAATGAACAATTTAATACAGAAAATCTTTCAAAAAAGATAAGTATGAAGTCAGAAATGAAAGAGTATCAGTCCAAGTGTAAGAATCCTATCTATCTATGAAGCAAATTTGTCTGAAATAAAATTCAATTTCCAGCCCTGACTAATCTGGAGTGTTGCAGGACATATATGCAATAGTGGCTTCGTTCAAATTCACAACTTATAATGGAATCACAGTCACATAAATTTACTGATATTCTATGGTGTGTGCACACTCGATACACATTCTCACCCAAAGAAAAGACAGTGCGAATACCACATTTAATGAAAAGGCATCATATAGCAATACAATATGTAAAAGAAATTAGTCTCAGCCGTTACAAAGAGTCTGGTCACCAAGTTTAGTACAGATGAATATTATTTCCCTGCATTTAAGCTTTACAAGGATTTCGGATAATAAGGTGCACCTGAATATGACGCTGGGACTGGTCTTGTTCAATGCCGAGGATACCTGTGATTGGTTCTGAATCGCTTCATACTGTAGCTTCATGCTATTCTTTGACAGCGCTGGATTCTCCTAACTCGCGGCCCGAGGTTAAGTGTCTATGCGAAGGCTGCGAACAATGGCTTTCACATGTTTAAGCGCGGGCTCCACGCTACCTTCCAGCAGTGACTTCTAACGCCGCGCGATGCAGATATGGGTGCAGACAGTGTGAACCAACCTGTGTGACGCCTCTGAGCTTAATGCCCGTGTAACTATCAAGACGGGCTGGGGCCCGCGTTTTCCTGCCAGGCGTGAAAGAATTTCACCACTCCACGGTTCTAATATTGCACGTGCAATTCCGCAGATTCTCTATGCAGTCCAAATACAACTGAATGTCCACATTCAGTGCCGTAACTCTGCAACTAAGTTCCCAGGCTGCATGTGATAGGTGTGAATGGTGCTGCTCCCAAGTATGAAGTTGCGGTGCCACTGAATATATTCTTCAAGAGTATCACCGTATTCTAGATATCCTTTCTTGTTATTAACTGCTGCTATGGTATTAAGGAAAGTTGTACAAATGATATGCTGATTCAAGGTTATCGATTTCTCTACTCACACATTAAGCTCCATCATGAAATCTGAAGTGATTCCATTTGTTGAAGTGCTGGGGCTGATTAAGGGTACTGATGCAATAACTTCCTCCTATATCTGCAAATTAACTTCACTTGTGAAATCTGGATGACTTCACCAAGGATGGAATATTGGGGCTACGTCCAACTTCCATAAAACTCTTAAGGGGCTACGTCCTCAAGAAATCAGTCACATTCAAGCAACCTGATATATAATCTTTAATTTTATAAATTCTCATGGTGCTTTTCCCAATGAAGATCTCCTTCCTTTATAACCTCAAAATGAGAGCCATTACACCAAACTAAGCAATGTGGGATAAAAACAATTTTGTCATCTAGTCACTTGAAGTACTTTGTCTTTTAGTCACTTAAGTCACTTTATAAAATAAAGTAACTTAAAGTTATAACATTAAAGTGACTTTACAATATTACTTATGAAATAAAGTAATCCAACTATAGAGACTGAGCTCATACATTAAATAAATGCCCATGTAACCATATGACTGATTGGCATCCTCTGTAAAGCGGCCATTAGACTATCCGGATGGTTAGATAGGCTAATCAGGCATAAAATGCACTACTGCAGGTAGGGACATTACACCAAGACTTGAGCATATAGAATAGCTCAGCACAGAAGTGGGCTGTATTGAATACAAGCAAACGAAGGAACACACATCCAGAGGAAAAGTCTGCTACTCAAAGAAAAGTATTAATTGCAGAACATAAAATTCTTTGGGACAAATTTTTAAGGATTACTCTTGACGGCCTTTTCATGCTCTTGAATCCATGTTCAAGCAATAACTTGGGGGTATTCTTGATGACCTTTCCACAAGGTGCAGAAAGCACAGTATATTTGCCCAGTTTATAGACAATGTATTGCTAAACTGTCATAACACATTTTTACATAAAACACCGGCAACTTTGGGTTTAGTCATGTTATTCCACTCAATGAGTGTGTCAGTGTGTTCTCGTCAGGACAACCCAAATTGGGACAGTATGTGAGGAAATCCTCTCTACAAATTCATAGGGGATGTTTCTTGATCTAATCTACTCCTAAAATCTAAAGCAATAAATAACGTCACTACTTATGTACACTATACAATTTATCCTCGAGGTTTTACATGAAAGCAAAGCAATTTGAAAGCACATTTTACCCATCCTTTTGATCTTGGAGGTTGGAGCACAAGATTTGCAAAGTTCTCATCTCACCATGAGGTTGTAATGTCCCCTTTTCGAGGCACATTATTTCGTGCCTTATAGTTAGCCTTTCATCATGGTCCGGTGGGCTAACCGAGGCTTGGCAGGTGATCAGAGGGATGTTTGGACTTGGTGTTTTCAGTTTCAGGCCAATCAGATCAGTTTCTACAGGGTTTCTAGCGTACTTACTATTTATAGTAAGTCGGCAGAACTCAGTTTTCCTGGAATTTCAGTAGTGGACTTGGAGCGCCTCGCCGAGAGCTTTCCGACAAGCTATCACACGTCTTCATCCGAGTTCATTTGGCCCTCCGTTTTAATGCCAGGAGATTCCTACTTTATTTTATTATGTCACTTTATAACCCCATGGTTATATTTATTTAAAAAGTGACTTTAAGTGGAATATGAAGAGACAAAGTGGGGAAAGTGAAGAGTTATAGCTGCAGCTTTAAAAGAAGACTTGGAGTCTCATTGTGGCATGCTTAGTTTTGATATTGTATTTGTCTCTTGGAGATACCAGGAAGCTTTCAACTTTCGAATTCAGCCTCGAGGACGGAAACCCTTTTGGCTTAGAGGTGGATTGGACGTAACCCCAGTTCATCAGCAGAGTGGATTCACAACAGAGTTCGCCATTGCATTTACAGGTTCTTTATCATTCAATCTTACTGTTATTTCTGTATTTCAGATTGGGAAGTTTGTAATTCATGGTTATTGTATTGCTGTTGTATAATACGATACCATTTCTCTGAGAAGTTATTAGAATATATTTGCTGTTTTATTGCAATCAAATCAATGGTTTATTGCATGCATTGAATGTTTAAATCCGTATGAGAAGTATTTGTGAAAATTCGAGAGAGGACCGGTTTAGGGTCATTACAGTGGTATCAGAGCCATAGATCTTTCCAGCTTGTGAGGTTTTCGTCAGAAACAAATTGGCAGAAGGCTTTTATGAGTAACAGATTTCAGAGTTATTGGATATGCATTCTTAGCTTCAGACGCAGCAAGCAGAAGAATATACACATTTCTAGAACTTGGGTATAATAGTTAAAATGTTGGCTTTCCATCAAGAAGTTCATTGTTTCCTTTCTAAGAGTTAGCAAGCAAGTAATCTGCTCACTCAGCCAGGACAAAAGTCTCAGTTTAAACATTGAAATAGAACCTCCACATCCTGCGGCATACATCTTACATTGATGGTTCACATCTACATTTCGCGATGAAGGTAGTTGCTATGGGTTGTATGTATTGGGCCCCATCTTAAAATTTTAGCCGATTATTGTAAAGGTGTTAGATTTTATTAAATAGATTCTCCTTGAGAAGACTTGGGACGAGAACTTATATTTCCGAGGAAATATTTCAAGTGATACTGGTCGATGGTAGTATATATCCGAAGGGTAACAGCTGATAAGTGTCGGGCAGTTTGGAGGTGAGAACAGAACCGGGGTGACCACGCAGGAGTCCAGCACGCACAGGCAATAGTTTAATTTGTCCATCCGAAGATTAATAATCGGTGGGCCCATTGAAAGTCTTAAGTCGAACATTGAACTATTGAACTTTGTTGTGAGGCATAAGTTTTGAATATTGGATGAAAGATTAAAAATTTTGCGGACGGTACTGCAGCAGTTTACAAGATATTGTCATGATATTTTAAAATACTATTGTGCCAAGCTCAAATTTTGACATCGGGTGCTCTCAGTGGTGGAACCTCTTTGCACTATTATTGTGTGGAACCGGCCGGAAGACATAGGAGGCATCGCAGAGAAGTTCGGGTGGAACTGTTTTGGAACCATTTGTCTTCATGGCACTGGACGGAGTGGAACCGTTTGTTTTCATGGCATTGGACGGAGTGGAAACGTTTGTTTTCATGGCACTGGACAAAGTCTAAGTTTGGAGCCGTTACTTTAATGGAACGACATCTTTATTTTTTTCTGTCACACTATGGTTGCCGTGAATCTCAAATGAACGGGAATACTTTGGTGTAGCGGTCTTACTATACTGGAGCCGAAGATGATATAGTTGAATGAATGGAAGCATATCAACTAGTGTGCGTGGTTTGGAAGGTAGTTCAGTGTTAACGTGGAAGTCATTCAGTCACAGGGATACTGTGTGGGAGGAAGATGTCTAGGAAGAATGCAGGCCGATGAAGATATATTGTAAGTTCACGCACAGGGGCATCTAGTATTGGCAGTGCCGTCTTGTTTGAGGAAGAATCAATACGTAGACTTAGTGCGTTGAAGGAAAAGACCAACTTGTAGTACGGAATAAAGTAATATTGTATTAGACTTAGTTATGTTTTGTTAGGAGGGTAGTTAAGAGCGAGGAGATGCGTCGGTTGGTTTCCCCAAGCAACCGACTATTATATAAGACTTTGATTTATTGTTGTGGGACTTATGGTTTTGCTGGTAATAAATATAGAATAAACAGTTCCTCGCCATCTTGGTATTCTGGTATGGTGTCCTGTGCATTTCATTGGTATTGGTAATAATTGTATTACTGGTAAATGTCTTGTTGGTATCACTGAGTATATGTTGAATATATTGTATTGTTCTGCTGAATGTGTTGTGTTGTTTTGTACATTGTGGAATAATAACCATTCTACATTTTGGCGCCACTGCCTAAGTTCGGACCTGGAGGTCATAGTAAAGAGGAGGGAATACCAAGGAAAGATCAAGACATGAGGGGAGTAGCCTGGATAGTGCCGGTACGTGGAAAGGGAAGCCGAGAGAGCGGTTCCACATTTCCACGGTACGAACTAATTTCGGTACCACCAGTGTGTAGGATCTACCTTGCGGAGTTCCTCGACTCCTGGCTAGACATTTGGTCCACTTCATAAATTCATGCCCCTGCTTCCAAACAAATATCCTAAACGCAGGCTTGGAGAAGAAACTGAAGAAGAAGCCAGAGTGCGGATTATTGGCCAACAACAATAGGAAGCAAGACGTCGCCGCTTGCGAGAGTTGGGGAACCAATCTCTAAGCGAAAGACAACTTGAGGAAAGCTTGATCCAAAACACCATAGAAGGAATAGCCAACTTGGCTATTTCAGAAACATTGAAGGGAGGAGGAGAGAACCCTGAAACCCCTGCTAGGAGAGAGTACCGAGAGGAACACCACTCCGCCCCCATAGAGGAATCACAAGGAGAAGGAGAGAGCACTAGTTGGGGTGCAAATACCTCAAATCTTCAAAGGTTAGCTCTTTGCATTTTGTGTCAATCTTGTAGTGCATTTTGTTGTGAGAACAATGTAATGAGCCTGCCTGGCTATTTCCCTTGACTAACACCGAATTCTGATTTCTCACAACGAATTTTGTGTTCTTTTGCAATTTAAATGTTGATTTTGGAAAATATGACTTTAATTTTCAATTTTCAATTTCAAATTAATGAATATCATTACAACATGAATTGCCAGTAATGTGAAAAATCTGAAACTGTAATACTTCTTATTCAATTCCAATCATTCAATAAATGCAATGCAACATTGTAACCATTAATTCCAATGCATCCACTAATGATAAGCACCAAACTAGACGTAGCATAAAACATGAAGAAAAACTTGATTCAGTCTTCCACGTCATATATATACTGGCTGTGGCTGAAGTGTAAATAATGGCGCCTGCTATTGGAAGAGGCCCATGTCCAACAAGAGCCGAAACGACCTTCTTCTCAATGCTGATTTCCCCTATGCATACCGCTGTGCATAGTATCCCTGGCGTGATGCAAGAATGCCGTGGCTAAGAGATGGATGGCGGTTGCTGCTAGAAAACACACGCTGATACTTAATAAATTGCAGACTTCTTTGAAGTTGACACTCAATCTCCAGCTTTCGGCTATGGATTAGTTTCCAAAGATTCTCCAAAGGGAAAAAACTACCAAATGATCCAACTCCTTCACAATTCGCAGGCAATGAGAGCCAGCTCAAAGTGATGAACCACTGAAAGAATTTACAATTCTTCAGCAAACTCGAAACCCTCTTCTCCAAACTCCAACAATTTTGAACAAGTTCAATGAATGAATAGCATGAATAATAATGATTTCGATTTCTCCTCAATGTTTTTTATATTCTCCAAAGAGAAATCGAACCTTAGCTTCTTCATCACACTGCATAACTTAAAACACTATGCCTTTAAAACATTTGAAACTTGCATATCTTTTATTTGAAATATAATACTCCATTTTATTTCCCCTCCTTTATAATGATATAACATTAAATATAAAGTCATCATGATAAATTAATGACTTGACTTTATAAATAAAGCTCATATAATAATTAATTAAACGAACTTAATTAATTATGGTCACCACCATAATAAACTCCTCAAGTCAAGTACATAATCTGCCAGGCCTATCACCAGGACACCCTACCACAAATAGACACTGCCAAAAATAGACTTACTATAAATAGTAAGTCCCTCAAACTGGAAGCTCTGCAAATGTTTCCACACTCCATTGATACCATTGCTCTGGCGCCCTGCTAAAAGTAGAAACCATGACGATCCCCAAAATAAACACTTACTATAAATAGTAAGTTTGACAATCTGACTCAAACGAAGAGCAATCCTGATATCACAGACCTCTAGAGTGGAAACTGACCGCTGGCTCTACCACCCGACCCCCTCTATCATCCTGATTAGCCTACGAGGGTCCAAATATAGGCAAATCCCTCAAACTCCAATGCGCATAAAAATGGGGACATTACAACCCTCCCTGAAATTGCTTGTCCCCAAGCAATCTCAGAAAACAAAACACATATGTCCACCTGGATCCCAAGGATAGAATGGTGTAATGTCCCTACGATCACCTGCAAATTCCTATGATGAAATCACCATCCACTGAGCTAACCAGAACACACTGTCACCATGCCAACCATAGCGATCCACACAATCTGTAGTTCTAAACTTGTCATCACCTAGATCCCAGTAGAGATGAAACTCACAACCATCCATAACAAGGAAGAATGGATATCCAATATCATCTGACAGACCAGAACTCCCTTCACACCCTACCAATCTGGTCTGTGTATGAAACCCATCTGTGCAACAGGGACAAGTACTCCCAAAAGAACTTGTACCATAACCCAGATATCCATCCTCTGCAATACCATCTTGGATATACAGACCCTGCAAGTCACCTCCTGCTAACTTGCAATAACCAACCCCATCAACTGCAGATGGAGAAAACCATTCCATGAAGGATGATATAACCCTGGAGCCAACCCACACCAACGTGCAACCAAATCCTCAACCGGTGGGTCAAAAGAGAAATGATGAGCACTCCTCAGTATGTAATCATGGTGAAATGCTCCAATCTCTGTCAGAGGCTCATCAATATCAAACCGAGAATTAAGAGATGGCTCCAATCTCTGACTCTGAATAACTGATTGGGCAGGATCCTGGGTAACCCTCTCAGCAAACCCATCCACAAAATCCTTGTGAGGAAGCATTGTAGTCAAGGTATCTACAATTCTCTCCGCTAAAAGCTGAATACCGCGAGAACCTTGAATGAGTGTACCCTCAGAAGTCCCGAAGGTCTCTCCTGTAAAACTAGACTCTCAAGCAAGTACTCCATAAATGACTCCGTACAGTAGAAGTTATAGGAAGAAGCATCAACCTGCTTGCCTGCAATCCACAACTGATCCCTCGGAAACTGTGGCACTACCAACTGCCTATCACTATCAACAGTATGAGGTGAAGTAATGGATTTGCTTCCGACAGAAGGAAACAAATCATCATGAGAGCTCGTCTCCAAACTAGATGATACCTTGTACATGTCCTGTAAGTTGGAGGGAGTAATGTCAGAAACTGGCACACAAGTCTCTGACAAATCCACTCCTGCTATCTCAGGCCTCTCAACAACCTGCTCCGTATTATCCGTCATCATGCTAACAACTGGAGGATCTGGTACCACAAGACTCTCTATAGACCTCCACTGATGTACTCACCTCCTCTGTATCTACTGCACCTGTACCCAAGAAGGATGCAACTGTGTCCCCAACACATCCATCATTGCCAACTGCGGAAGTTGATTCACCATCAACCACCACTATATGCAATTGAACTAGATCTATGGCTGGCATAGACTGAATCCGCTCCAACTCCACAGTCAACTCTCCCAACTGCAACTGCGACTCCTGAAGAGCCAACTGAGTGCTCTCCAACACCCCAGCAGTTGCCTGAAGCTCATGGGTGAGCTCAACTACCTCCTCTTTCCCTAACAACGCCTCATAACAGGTGCTGCCCTGCTCAAGCAGGTGCTCCCTGTCAGCTACCAACTGTACATAGCTTTGCCTCAAAATCCTAATAGCGTCTCAAGCGAATGAATCTCTGCTAGGGAAAGGTAACTACCACCGTGCTCATCTGTCATAGGAGCACCCCAACCATAAACAACCAACAACTGCCGGATAACATCATAATGCTCAAGAGATGAGGAAATGTCTCTATCGCTCACCCTCAGCTGTCGGGACACAAAATGTCTCTGAATGCCTTGGCTCCCTTGTACACTCTTAGTCTCACTGATTGCATGGTAGGGAACTGTATCTACCGAACTCACCTCCTGATCACTCTTCACATGTGCACTAACAACCTCGCACATGTCACCAACGAGGTATCGCTACTAGGTACCTCTACAAACACCTCATCTGAAGAAGTGGAAACCGCTGTTGTAACAAACTCCTGCCACTCATCTGCTTCCTCATCCTCATCCGTGAGTTCTTGTAAAAGAGGATCCTGGGACCCATCACCATCCGATGATAACTTTGAGTCAACACCCAATGCCTGGTATGAGAAACTAAACTCACTATCGCACACATCATCCTCATACCCAACATCAGAGGTATCCACAATGCTAGTATCAACATCATCTGACTGGGACCCCTCTGCTATCTTTGGCTGCATACATGACTCAATGACATCATGCGAATCATCAACACTGTGGCATGAATCTACATCACCTGACTCCTCTGTAACACTCCCATCATGAGTGTCATCATTGGGTAGCTCCATGCTCACATCCTCAATACAGGAGAAAATTGTTGTTTCCTGTACTAACTCAACACTACGACTGCTGTCATAAAAATTAGAGCTGTCAGAGCTCATATACTCCTCGCAGCCCTAAAAAATAACACTATCATCTAAAGCGTCAGAATCCATAGTGGTATCAACAACATCCTCCGCTATCACACTATCCACGACATCATCAACATGCTCACATAAAGGATTGCTGTCTTGAAAATCAGATCCTATATCACTTGTACTACTACCAACTGATGTAAAATTGCCATCAATGGTAGTGAACATGTCATCAGCTTGTTCCATGTCACTAACTCAGGTATGCTTAGGATGTTGAGACTTCGTACGTCTATCTGCCAACAAGTCAGTCACATCCACATGTCCCTGTAAAGAGTCTACACCCTCAGGTGTGCAAATAGGACTAGTGGCTGACCCACTAAGTATAGGAACCAGAGTAACGAGACTCGCCGCGAGTCGGGCGAGTCTCCCGAGTCGGCGAGTCGGGCAAGGCTCGCCGGGTCAAAATGACCCGTGACCC
>MU223664.1:1040133-1052166 GCA_018584345.1 Thuja plicata
GGATTTTCCTATTTTGTAATGTCGTCTGGAAGACGACAAGTTTTGGGGGGGGATGATGTAGACATACAATAGATATTAAGTAAAGTTAGATTGTCGGGTTGGTTAAAATATGTTAATCAATGTTTGTTAATAGTATTTAGTTAGAAAACGGTTGGCTTCGAACCAACCGTTGGCTCTCTATATAAGAGTCCCGCACATTATTGTAAAATCTATCTTTTTGGGGGGGAAATATAAAGAATTGCAACAAAGTGAATAGACCGATGGATGTATATGTATAACTGATATGGTTGCTGATTATATAGATTTCCTTTTATGTTCCATTTATGTTCCATGTATGTTCCAGTTGTGTTCTGTACTACTTGTACTACTTAAACAGATAGATTCGATTGGCAACTAACAATCTCCTTCATATATTCTCTCTTCTCTGATATTCATTATATTGCCCTTATTCCACCTTCCTTCTGTTGATACTATCTTACAAATTATTTGTACCTATTAGATGGGATGTGACCCATACTTAGTGCTTCTAGTTTACATTCTATGTTCCCATTTGTGAGCTCTGCAGGTCTAATGCAGCAAGATGCGACACATTTTCCGAAAGTCTGTGTGCCTTTTTTGTCCCTGCCAACACTCCTTTCTCATATTTGTTGGTTTGTGATGTATGCTTTGCCTATGCTTCTTGCTGGATGTGACTCATTTACATATGGAACACATGTTAGTATGAACAAAGGAAAGAGATGGCAGAAGAGGTATACTCCTTATGGAGAGAGCACAACAATATAAAGTCTCAAAAAACTTCAATTATAACAACTTCATTGATGAAGTTCAACAACTTCATTCGTGACTTGTAACAAATTTTCAACAACCTTCATTATTGCATATAAGTGTAGATATATACTTTATTATATCATTATTCTAATACCTTCCCTAGTTAGTAAACCATAAGCATCTATAGGCTTAGTCATTAAATGCAATATGACTCCTGAGATGTGTAGAAACAAGAGATACACACAAGCATCATTTATGATAGAAGACACCTAAGAAGGATATGCATAAGAACAAATTGAACACGCTTGATTACAAAATGATTCATTGTTTGAACTTTGTTTAACCTCTGAGGTAGTGCATCTGATTTTGGAAAGTCATCATTGTCTTCAATTTCAAAATACTACTAGGCAATTTGAAGCACCATTGATGGATGCTACGGAGACAATGTCTCATCTGAGGACAAACTTTGTATGGGTTGAACCTTAGTTGGAGTGGAGACACCTTTAGTTTTGTGTTGTTGATACATAGGTGAAGAAAAACCACCCACAAACTAATGCATTGGAATAGCCCATGAACTAGAAGGTACATCTTGCACCACCATACTAGCTTCTACACTGACCCATGAACTAGAAGGTACATTTTGCACCACAATACTAGCTTCTACACTAACCTCCTTATGTTTATGACTAGATCAAGTTTCATTTGATGTGGCAAGAAAAGCAAGATCAACAGTTCGATAAGCCTTTGTATTGAGTTTGCACTGAGATAGGGGTACTAGGAGATTGGTACCGGTATCGGTATGGCTATTTTTCAAAATAAGAGACGGGGGTACTTGGAGATGCCAAATCTTTTTTAATATATTTTAGAAATTTATAGAAAATCCAAAAATAGTGTTATATTTGTAAAACTAAATATGAATATAGACAAAGTGTATAAGGAAATCAGAGGCAATCGACCAAACCAACAAGTTGAATCTTTCAACACTGCAAATCCTTTTGCTGTTCTATATGATTATATATATGAGAATGTGACTATACATTACATATGAGAATATGAATATAGACATACTCGCAAGAATGAAGAAAGAAAATGTATATCATAGGACAATTCCCGACTCTCAAGGATCTAATAGAATTCACCCCGATTGTGTATAGCGCAAACTCAAAGTCTACATAAACAAATTAAAAGAACATAATCAAGAATTTAGAAAATATGAATATGTTTTGAGTTTCGCATCGAATTGCAAATAGCTAAATGGAAAATACTTGTGGTCTTGTTAGCTCACATTGACTCCTGCCTTGTGTTGGCTCCTGTTTTCCCTTTTACGGTATGTTTAATTTCTAGCTTCCCGATGCATTTAACTTCAACTTTTAGGGGATTTTATTTTATTTGTGTGGGAGTTGGCACCTTTTGCAAGGGAGACAATGGGAGTCTTCGGGAAACCATAGTTGAAAATCTCCTACCATTGGAGACGTCTCTAGCAAAGTCTCCAGTACTCGAGACGTGTCTCGGTCTCCGAGACGCATCCCCAAGGGTTAGAGATGGGTCTCCGTGCAACTATGCTTTGTATACACTGCTGGGTTTAATGCCTAGAGTAGTTATTTTGTCTTGTTTCACATAAGAAACAATGCACTTCATCTCACAAAATGGAACTAAAATGAGAGGGCTTTCTACAATTTGGCCAATAGAGTAAATTTGTGTTCAAATCTAGAACATGCCTAACATTTTGTACTAAAAGTTCGATGCCATTATTGACGATAAATCTCACATCACCTATCTTTTGAACTATATGCGACTTGCTATCATCAATTTAAATATTGAGTCCACGTGACAATCATCAATATTAAATTTGACGTACTACTCCTTTCAACATGTGAAATGTTTGGATGTGTCTATATCAAAGAACGAACCAATGCTTTTTAACATTAATTTAAAAGCCATCAATGCCAACTCTTCATCTTGGTTTTTCTTTGCATAGCCACCACATAAGCCTCATTCTATGGCTTGTGGGAGAGATTATAGTCTTTTTCTACAATTTTTCTTAACATGCCTAAATTTTTTGATAGCTATTAAACAAATTTGAGATTTTTCCTCCAAAAGTTTTAGAATCATTGAAGGAGTCTTCAGATCTGAACTCGCAATAAAATTGTCATTTGTTGTTGGTAAAACCTTGCTCTTTTTTGACAAAATCAGCTCTGATATCACTTTTAAATAATTATAGGATGGGATAGGGGGTGCTTTTATATTTACACACACACAAAACACCATTATTAATCTAAAAATTTGACTACCTCGAGTCTCAATACTATATTCTTTCTCTGCTACTTTCAAACTGAAAATAATGCTTCTGATATAGAGCTAAATCTCCTCGATGTAACTATGGAAAAACAATCAAAGCAGTACTAAAAATAAGTCCTTGCATGCTGCAGTCTAAAAATTGAGTGAATGCATCTAAAAAGTAAGTCTAAATTCTGGGTAAACTCAATCCGCAGACTGTGCCCTAAAAAATAGATCCCCAACCTCAATTTTTTTTTTCAACAAACAACTACAAAAGTTTCTGAAAATAACTTCTTAAATCTGATCTTAAGCTGCTGGAAAAGAGCCTAAAACATAATATTCTATTTTTGTCTGCACTCAAATTTCTATTGAGTGTTTAAATGAATAAACATGTCTTCAACTACTGTTATCATCTTTGTCAGAATCTGACCACCATCTTCAACAAAAACTGTTCAACTTCAACAACATTAGTAGTTTGACTTCATCAACTTCTACCAACTTTGTCAACATTTGTAAACTTTGTCAATTTAACTTAATCAACACTTAGTTGTTTGACATTGCAATTTTCTACAGTAAGATGTATGAAGAAGACAAATGCATTACTTTGCTATGTTTTTTGGCTAACTTAAAAGTTGAGGTAGTTGCAGCCCTGTTATTAGAAGAAATAAGACATAAATTCATGAGGGTTTTACAAAGGATATTCATTCTCTCAAGGAAGGTTAGAACAAGTTAGATGATAAACAATTGAAGTCTGAAGGTAGGGATGAATCTCTTGGAAGATAGTAGAATGTTGGAATTCTGGTAGGTTTGGACATCTTAAAAAGTAAACCAAGTTTAGGGAGGCTTCAAAAAGGCAGGGCATTTGGTGATACCTCTTCCACAAATATAAATTCCTCCATTGAAGAAGTTGGAGATGTTTGTTTGGTATCTTTAAGTACCCATTCACGCCACAATGATTGGTTGATTTATTTGGGCCCTTTTTGTTATTTAACTCCTCATAAGGAGTGCTTTTTATAATATGAAATTGTTGATGGTAGTTTGATTCAAAAGATCTGTTAAAATATGATAGCATGGATAAGATAAATGTATATAAATGAGAATACATGATACATACATGCATATATATTAACGTACATATAATAATATTGATTATTATTATACATACATTAATATATATCCATATATATATTCATTCATAATGATAAATATTCTCATCAACATATAACGATCGATTATCATAAGTAATGAATCTATGAATATCGATTATCAATAACTATCGATTGTCATAAGTCATGAATCGATGAGTATCGATTGACAAAAAATATGTATTGTTAACAGCTGATTAGTATCGGTTTAATATATACCGAAATATTATCGGTTTACACTGCTGTGTAATATCGATAGTATTATCGGTACATATGTTATGTGGTGCCGATTCAATATCGGTTTAATTATTGTTAACAGCGATCACCATATTTGTTATAAAGAGTCATGTCAATGATAAGACGTGACTCATTAATGAGTCACGGCTTATCATTTACGTGACTCATAACATTTGATCAATATATATATGCAAAGCAATCGTTGGCTGAAACATATTGAAATCGAACATAGTGTATTCAGCAATGTGCATACAAAAAGAATTTAATTAGAAGTTTCTATATTCACAATATTTTCATAAAGAAATAAAAGGGATACAAAAGCTATAATTTATCAATTGAATAGAAGTTTGAATTGCATTTACATGGTATCAAAGCCAAGTTAAAGAAGATCCAAGAAGCTTTCAAACTTAAGACATTTAAATATAATTTATAGCACATCACATTTCCATGGCAAGCGTTATCAAATTTGAGGATAGGTTTGAAGGAGGAAATAAATTTTCATTGCGGAAGTTCAGAATACTAATGATACTAAAAGAAAATAAGGTTGAGTCATTCCTAAAAGAAGACAAGACAAAACCGGAGAATGATCCAGAGAAAACTACATGGATTGAAGGAAATGATAAGGCCATGAAAATCATTATCGATGGAGTCAAAGATCATATTGTACCAATCTTGATAAAATATGAAACGGCATATCACATGTTTAAAACACTTGTAAACACTTATGAAATAAGTAGTGCCAGCAAGACCTTATCCTTGAAGAGAGAGATTAACCATATAAGTATGAACAAAGGCGAATCTGTCAACTCATACTTTATGAGAATCTCGGCTCTAAGAGATCAACTGTCAACACTTGGGTACAAGATAAAATGTAAGGAATTATCATTAATTGCCTTAAATGGTCTACCTGATTCCTGGGAGACATTTGTTTCAGGCATCAGTGCTAGGTCTAAGTATCTAAAATTTGATCGGCAAAGATCAGATTGTCTCCAAGAAGAATCAAGACTAGCAAAGACAGGAATCAAGAGGAAAACTATTGATGGAGATCTTCATGTATTAAATGTAAATTCCCACAAGAAAGAAAAGAAGAAACATTTCAAGAAAATGAAAAACAATCATGGGAATGGTAAATCCAAGAAAGATATGTCAAAGGTACAATGTTTCAGATGCGATCAGTATGGACACTATGTAGTAAATTGTCCATATAGAAAGTGTCAAGCCTCATTTGCCAAGGTAAAGAAGAGTAAGGAAGAGCATGAATCCGAGAAGTTTGTATTCTACTCCGCACTTTCAAATCAAGTCTCTATTTAAAGTACCTGGGTCATAGACATTGGTTCCTCAAGACATGCTACTGGATTAAGAGAACTATTAGATTCCATGGCGGAAGAAACTGATGAGGAAGTAACTATTGGAGATGACTCTGCACATCCAGTGAAAGGTGTTGGAACTTGCACCATTAAACTGAAGTCAGGCATCTCTATTCGACTCACCGGGGTATTGTTTGTTCCAAGTATCAAAAGAAATTTAGTCTCCATATCTGCACTTGAAGATAATGGATACAGGGTAACCTTCATGGATGGTAAAGTATTGGCATGGCCAAAGAACTCTACTGTTAAGAAAGCACAAACCATAGGTAAGAGACAAGGTTATTTGTACGAGCTATGTACAGAACCAAATCTTGCCCTTATCCATGAAATTGGAGACTCTAATGAAATATGACATAGAAGATTAGGACACCTAAATTTTAGAGCCCTATCTTCCATGGAAATATTAGTCACAAGATTATCAAAACTTAAACAATACCACTCCGGGGCATGCAAGCGGTGTGCCTTGGGTAAAAACACTAAGGGATCATTTCATAATAGTTCTAGCAAAACAAATAATGTATAGAATTAGTCCATTCAGATTTGTGTGGGCCCATGTTTGTCCCTTCATTAGGAGGGTTTCTATATTATGTAATCTTTGTTGATGATTTCTCCAGGAAGGCCTGGATCTATTTCCTCAAATGTAAAGAATCTGAGAAGATCCTTAAAATATTTAAGGAATTCAAGTCCCTTACTGAAAATTCCTCTGGAAGAAAAATAAAAACCTTAAGGATAGACAACGAGAGGGAATATACATCAGATATGTTTAAAGAATTTTGTAAAGATGCTGGGATTAAGAGGGAGTTCACTGTCCCTTACAATCCACAACAAAATGGGGTTGCTGAAAGGAAAAACAAAACCATTGTAGAAGCTGCCAAGGCAATGCTTCTTGATCAAAAGATAGAAACTTCTCTTTGGGAAGAAGCCTCTAATACTGCAGTGTACATACAAAACAGATGTCCACACTCTCATATTGATAATAGAACTCCTCAAGAGGTTTTCATCGGTACAAAACCAGACATCAGTCACTTAAGGATATTTGGTTGTCCTGCATACATACATGTGCCCAAAGAGAAAAGAACAAAACTAGAACCTTCAGGAAGAAAGGGTATTTTTGTAGGTTACAATGAAACCTCAAAAGCTTACCAAGTATATTTGCCTGGTCAGAAACATATTGAACTAAGCAAAGATGTAATTTTTGAGGAGGATATAGCATTCACAAGAGCTAGAAACTCCGTTGAGCCAGAAGTCCAAACTTCTCCCGTGGAACCATAAAAGGAAACTGCTCCTGAGATTCAGAGAGTATCTCGAGGAAGAAGAAAATGAAGAACCAAGCACGTCCTTGAAAAATCCTAAGAAGAGACCTCTCTGGGCAACTAAGATAATAGAAGAAGCAAAGTCCTACAGAGCTCCTTCAGGAACTTTTAGAGAGAGTAAAAGACCCACAAGATTATCTTTACGTAGCCCTCATGAGTGAGCTCTCAAAGTCAGAACCTGCAAATGTTTCAGAAGCTCTTCAACAACAAGTATGGAAAGATGCCATGGCAGAGGAATATCAGTCCATCCTGAAGAATGATGTATGGAAAATTGTATCTAGACCTAAAGAGAAATCAGTGGTCTCCTCCAAATGGTTGTTCAAAATAAAACATGCTGCAGATGGCAATATAGAAAAGTACAAAGCAAGGTTTGTAGCTAGAGGTTTCTCACAGAAAGAAGGAATTGACTATGAAGAAACTTTTGCTCTAGTTGCCCGATATACTTCAATCAGAGCTGTTCTAGCAATTGCAGCTGCCAAAGGATGGAAAGTACATTAGATGGATGTTAAGACCGCATTCTTAAATGGAACTATTGAAGAAGAGGTCTACTTAGAGAAACCTGAAGGATTTGAGATCCGTAATTCAAGAACACATGTGTGTAAATAAAAGAAAGCCCTTTATGGACTTAAGCAGGCTCCCAGAGCCTGGTATGAGAGAATTGACAGTTATCTCATGAGATTAGGATTCTCCGGAAATGATGCAGACCCAAATTTGTACTTCAAGAAAAGCAAAGGTGATATGTTAATATTAATATTATATGTTGAGTATCTGTTGATTATAGGAGAGGATCACCTCATTAATCAGTGCAAGAAGAAACTAGCCTCAGAATTTGACATGAAAGACTTAGGACTATTGCACTACTTCCTTGGCTTAGAAGTCTGGCAGAAATCAGATAGCATTATTCTAAACCAAGGAAAGTACACCATTGATATATTGAAGCGATTTGGCTTGATGAACTGCAGACCGATGTCATCACCCATGGAGACAAATCTTCACAAGTTGAAGGAAGCAGCAACAGATTCTCAGTCAGCTGATCCCACTCTCTACAGACAGATGATTGGATCATTGATGTACTTGGTCAACACTAGACCAGATATCTGTTATGCAGTGAATGCTTTGAGCCAATTCATGTGTGAGCCTAAGGAAATACATCTTGTGGTTGTGAAGCATATAATGAGGTACCTTTAAGGTACTCTAGTTTATGGACTCAAATATGAAAAGGTTGCCTTAGATCTTCATGGATTCACCGACTCAGATTGGGCTGGAAGTGTGACCGATTGAAAGAGCACCTCAGGGCGTTGCTTCAGTTTAGGATCGCCTATGATATCGTGGATTAGCAGAAAACAATCGTCAGTGGCACAAAGCTCTACATAGGCCAAATATATTGCAGCATCAATGACTTCTAGAGAAGCAGTATGGCTCAAAAAACTAATTGTAGGATTATTCGACGAACCACTAAAACCGACTATCATCCACTGTGATAACTAGAGTTGCATCAAGCTATCAGTGAATCCAGTATTTCATGACAGATCTAAGCATATAGAATTCCTTACCACTATGTGAGAGACATGGTAGAAAGGAATGTGATCCAGTTGGAATATATCAGTACAAGAGATCAAACAACAGTCCTTACCAAATCACTCCCCAAGGTGAAAGTTGATCACTTCAGGAAAAATCTTGGTATGGTTGAAATGTAAAATTTTGATTTGTACTTATATAATAAGGATGTTTAATGTGTAAACTTCTTTTGTCATATGTGTGACTTTATGACTTTATGGGCCTACCCATCTTGTGTGCATTTCTAAAAGTTGACGACTTGTTAGTTAATGAGCACTTGTATTTAACATTATAAGGTGACGATCTTGTCATGTTGATATCATGTTGACTTGATATCATCTTGATTCATGGATGTGCCATGATTCGTTATGGTAGACATTATGTGATGTACTGAGAGTGCACATACCATAATAGGGGTATATAAGGAGGATGTAATGTTCTTGAGCAGATTATATCCTTCATATCACGAGTTAGGTGATATGTAAAACTTGGTATCACGTGTTAGGTGATTCCTCATATCACATGTTAGGTGATTCCTGATAATGTTTGTAGCTTCAGTTGTATGATCATTTAGAATACGTATAATACTTAGATATTGATTAATAATAATATATTGTATTCGCATATATATATTATGTATATATTATATATATTATTATTAATATATATTATGCAAACTTATATTATTCTAATATATGATTGATTAATGAAACATTATAAAATTATAATGAATAGACATGTCCCGTGAAGGGACATGTCTCTCCTAGTCTCTTTCTCAATATAAATGAAAGAGAGATTGTTGCATTTGAAAGACACATACCATATACAACATATGCAGTGCTATTACATTTGCAGCGGTCCTAAAACCTGAACATGGTATCAAAGCAGATTCGAACTTTTGGGAATCTGAATGGTTTAATTATTTAATCAGAATTGATGTGGAGGTGGAGCCATATCAAATTCGCAGATTATGTCTGCTGACGAACAGTTGGAGCTATTGAGGCTGCTGTTGTCTTCTTCGTCATCAGAGCAAGTGATGAGTGACGCTATCCCTTGTGGAGGAATAGAAAGATGGTCGGGCCGATGACTCCGGGTTCGGATTGATTGGATCGATGACTCTTGAGCAATCTCATGGAGCAACCCTTTGGCTGGCAAGCATGCGAAGAGGTTCCTTCGAGCCTTGATGACTAGATCAGTCGCATTTAGAAGATGTTAACAGAAGACGAAGAAAATAGTGGACGAGACACTTAACGATTTGCAGCGAGACAACAAATGAGCTTTGACGTAGATATCACACATCAACATATATTATGCACCATCGGGGATAGAGAGATGGAGTAAGAGATTACAGACAATAAAAAGGCACAGGAAACTCTTTTACGACATTACCTTTCTCAAAAGGAATTGATGACTCTACATTCTGTTAAATATAGGTAATTGAGGAGTGTTCGGGTTTCATTGTTGAGCAATATGATGAATTTGTGAAAACACTTTCTGGATTTGTTTTTTATTTAACAATACGAATCAATACTTTAGTTCGTATGGCGTAAGGAATACCAAGTGTTGGGACGGAAACCAGAGCATCTTAGTGACTACAAGCATTCATTGTAACATATTATCTGGCCATAGTAAAGTATTCTAGAGAGATGTATTGACCTGAATCTCAAGGATCGAAAGAGTATAAAATTTACCAGCTTTGCATAACTCATGGTTTCCTCAGTTTGTTCTATTGCAATGAAGCAATATATATATATATATATATATCAACCATGGGCAACGATGTTATCCTTGCGGAAGTATCGAGTAGGCTCTCATTAGTCGTCCGTCCTAATCCATTGTATATGCAGAGTTACGCTATAGTGTATCCGCTATAATATAGAAATATCATTGGCTCCTTAAGGTAAATGCTATGGCGGGAGCCATACCTTGGAGATTATAGTTTGGGAATAGCAAAGACTCATCATAACTGTAGCAGCCTTATTCCTGGCGGCACTCTACAATTTCTAAGTGCACTTGTATTATCTATTCGAATCTGGCATGTCATGCCTACAGTCTAAACTGATCAAATTTGTTTTCTGGGCATTTATTTATTGTACTATCTAAATTGAGAAGGTATTAATTAATGCAATGATAATGAGAAGACATTGATAATATGACTTGGAGAATCCACATGACTGATAGTCTGATACATTGAGTTGTTAATATAATAATAAGAGGCAAGATGATCGACAATTATGAAGAGAATATGTAGTTCCTTCAACTGAGAAACAATCTGTAAATATACCAATGCGAAGAGTCCGCAACAATGAGCCTTATTGAATACACTATCCAGATTACATATGGGCCTCATACAAATCAGTGAGCGGGCATACCGCAGCTTCAAAAAAGGCATTAGACAGATTGCTCGCAAATTAAGGTGTTAGAATCTCTAGTCAAAACAAACTTGGATAAATATCGATATCAAAATTAAGTGATGAAGCGATAACTAGCTAAGAAGAGAATGCCCTCAAATAATATCGCACCAAAGAAGTTGGTGTGTAAGTTAAATTGAGATATATGAAGAGTGTGTGTAGTGTGTGTTGAATACAAAAGAAGATAACATATCTACACACAACAAAATGACAACTTAATATAAGAAATATTATTTCTACGATGAAGTGTGTTCATCATATAAGCAGAATTATAAACTTAGTAAATGCAGAATTTCTTATAGGGGAGCTGAATTTGTACACGCTCAAGAATGGATGAGAATTTGCTTTGAACAATTGGTATTTGATGGGCAAAGACTACATATATGCAGTGACATCGTTGCTTGAAGATGCATTGATCTTGTGCTCAAGCAAACAACAGTCTTTACAGTGAAACATATGATTTTAGGTGTTGCAGGATGAGTTGCTACACTTATTAAATCATGTATGACCGAATATATGTGAGACATCACCTCATGTCATAAGTGTTGTCCTTGAAGCCATTTGAAGGGATGCGTGTTGCTTTAGGAGCTCCTTTGATTCTCAATTACTGTCTCAAAGGGTTATTTAGTCTTTAACAAAGATGGTTGCAAGAAAATTAGAGGAGCAAGAGTGTTGGCTAGAGGTGAAAGATCCCAAGAGGATCCTTTCGCTGAACTTCTGTAAATTTTAATTAAAATAATAGATTTTCCTGTACTTATTTTGTGGTCTTAGAGAATTAGACAGAAGTTGCAGAAGGATTGTTTCTTTTGTGTTTGTATTTTCCAGATATTTTGTAAAACAGTAAATAATAACAGCAGCAAATAAGAAATAAGCTGAGACAGCGTGCAATAATATAATATTCAATCAACCAGAATGGCTGCAAATCGTACCAGGCAAGATATGCATTCAGTATATCAGC
>MU223664.1:1081681-1136566 GCA_018584345.1 Thuja plicata
TCTTCATATTCCATTATGCTTTTATGAGTGTTTGGCCAGTGTTGTTGAATTTCTCGTTTTCAACATATTTGTAACTGTTGCTATTGTATTCCAAAGCTCTGATTTCGGCAAAGGCACCGATGGTATTCATCTTCTATTTTCTGTATATACATTTTGGGAAGAATATAAGCAGCAGCATTTGACGGATATTGTTGTTAGACTGCTCAAAGCTTTCACAGCACGGGCGAGTCAAATGCTTGAAGCTTCCCCTTTAGTTTTTCAAAAACACATTTCTATTTCCACATATGAATTCGCACTTCCCTAAAGAAAACAATGTCTATGTTTCAATACACGTCTGCCATGGTATTGTACGCATATTGTCTGATCAAAATCCCTCATGCTTTGATGGATGTTATGCCCGTTCCAAAGATCTCTCTTTACTACTGATGCTGGAAAAGGTTGCTGGCTTGTCGCTCTACACTTGCGAATAGGCATTTTCTTGAAAGTTTAGAGACCAATTTTCAATTGTGAAAATCTTGAAGTCAAGGGGTAGCAGCGAGGACACTGGCAAAGGATGTGAAACTCGTCTAAACTATTGTTCGATGATCCTTATTCCAAACAACGCTTTGTTTTATTTTTATTTTTACGAGTGAATGCGCATTCGGGCAACATCCACACGGCATCCGTGCTCGCTTCTGCCTCAGCCCGCATCCGCTCCCGCATCGAGCGTCCAGGAGCTCGCATCGGTATCTTAGCCCTCAAACAATCTTAACATCGATATTAATCAAGATCCATGCATAAAATATGTGCATGGGTCTAAAGAGGTTGTTGGTGCAAGAGCACCAAGAACCCACTGAAGACACCCATGACCTTATGAGGTCTTTTGAGTCAACTGTTGTAATAAGGCTAGGATAAGGCCATTTAGGTTCTTAAAATGTTGAACAAGGTCCTAAGGACCAAGTGGGATCGTGTCAAACCATTTTGTAAGGCATGCAAGTCACTAGTATATGTACCAAGTTTGTATTGGTAAGGTCTTGAATTGGTCAAAGTAGTCAAACTACTTCAATCAAGCTAAAATGGGTAGAGTTGATGTATTTGGTCTATTATGACCTATTTGGACTTGTATGAAGGGTTTGAGTCAAGTTTAGGAGTCTAGTGGATTAGTTGTGCAAAACTTGTGAAAGTTGCAAAAAGTTGCTTTTGCAAATTTTGTGCAAAAAAATTGTAAATCTTGTCCTCCAACGTCCAAAGTTGGTTAAAGACAGTTGGAGAGGCTGGTTATAAGTTTACAAATCCTCTTTTGGTCGAGGATAGGTGTAGAAAGCGCTGGAAAGAATTTTTTTGAATGAAATTGTTGAATTTTCTGAAACTTGTGACCATAGTTCAAAATATCGTTATCGGCAACTTATTGCCAAGGGCAAAAAAAAATATCGGGAAAATATCGGAGATAAGTTGACAATTTATCGGCAAAAATATCGGGAACTTAAAAAATTGCTTAAATTTAATTTGAAATGCATTTTTTTGCAAATTTCTCTAGAACCCTGCAAATCACATTTTTTCCCCTTCAAACCCTTTTTTCCTCTCCAAAACACCAATTTGCAAAAAAGTGTGAAATAACTGCTTTTCGGGCTGTCAGTCCCTATTAGCAGACAGTGGCAGATATTTTGGCGAAATATCGCCAATATTTTGCCGATAAGTTCATGTTTTTTCGGCGATAAGTTTGAAACTTATCTACGATATGTACTCCGCGATAAATTTACGTGTTTTATCGCAGGCTCCAACTTATCGCGATAAGTTCACTTATCGGTGATATATCTGCCATATTTTAATCTATGCCTGTGACAGTCTTTCTTTTAGTGTTTTCTCATTTGGCACAAGCTTGTGTAAACTTTTGGTGGCAAACCATATATGAATGGAAAGTAGGGTGAATATCTGAAAACCCTCATTTACTGGGGTTCTCAGAGATTTGTAAATATATCATAAATCTACCATGGGAAAATTGCATAAATGGAGGGATAGATAGTTCCAAGGGTTCCCTTCAAGATCCAAGTGGTTTGAGAGTGAGGTGAGGTTTGGAGGGAAATATTTGGTGCCCTAGGTCTGCAACTATGATGAAAATGTCTAATTTCCTTGACTGCAACTGTATATTTGAACATTATGTTAAATTTTGGAGGTTTAGGCACTGAGTGAGGGTGAAATATTTGGTTTGGGAATGAACCCAATCTATTCAATGCTTTGGTTGGGTTTAGTGACAAATATTTTGAATACTTGTTTTACAGAATAGGGCTAATTCCAGGCCTGAAATGGAGGACAGTTAATAGTTGACAAGATTGTTCCAAAGTAAGCCCTGTTGGTTTGAAGATATGTTATGGTGGTCCTTAATGGGTACCTGCATCAATGATTTTTTTGAAGAGTACTTTGGGAAGTTTGGGAGTTTTGAACCCAAAACAATGTTGGAAGGGCTAGTAGACCTAGAATTGCTAATTGAAGGAAGAAGTAAAGGTAATATTTCCAAGAAAATGGCAAGTGTTGTATCAAGTTGTTTGGTGTTTCCAAATATTCAAAAGTGTGTAAGATCTGTGATCTCATGAAGAGTTGTGTTGTCCCCAAGTTGGTCTTTGTGAACTCTTTGAGGAGATGCCATTGGTTGTTCCCCAAGGTTAGGGTCAAGTACTTCAATGGGATGTTTGTGTGTCCTAGTAAACTTTAAAGAGTATGATGCTCAATAATCCCTTAGAGGTCATGGGATGGTTTTGAAGTGATTGCAAATCTAAGTTGCCTTGGGCTATTGGTTTTGGGGACATCTTATGGAGATCATGTAATGTCCCCATTTTAGGCACACGGGATTAGCTTATTTCTGTGACCCTTGTGGGCTAATCGAGATGTTGGAGGGGGTCGTGTGGCAGAGCCAGTGGTCAGTTTCCACTCTGGAGGTCTGTGATGCTAGGATTGCTCTTCGTTTGGGTCAGATTGATAGACTTACTATTAATAGTAAGTGTTTATTTCAGGTGTTCGTCGTGATTGCTATTTTTAGCAGGGCACCTATGCATTGGTATCAGTGGAGTTGTGGAGTCAGTTGCATAGTTTCTAGTTTGAGGGACTTACTATTTATAGTAAGTCTATTTTTGGCAGTATCTATTTGGGGCAGGGTGTCTTGGTGGTGGACTTGGTAGAGCAGTTGTATTGACTTGGGGAGTTTTATTGTTGAGGAGTTCGTAATTAATTAAGTTCACTTAATTAATTATATTATGAGCTTATTTTATAAAGTCAAGTCATTTATTAATTATAATGTCTTTACAATTAAATGCTATGTCATTTAATGAAGGGAAATATAATGGAGTATTATTCAATGAAAGGTTATGCAAGTATAATGTTTTTGGCATAATCATTTAAGTTATGCAAATAACGAGGCTTAGAGTTCGATTTGTATGGAGAATTTATAAATACCTCAAGTAGTGAAATTCGAAGGGATTCTTGATACATCATTTTTTATGAGTTTGGTGATTCGGTGTGAAGTATGGAACCAAGGGTTTCATTTTCTTGATCTGGAGAATGTGAATTCTTTCAGATATCACTGCACTTTGAGTCAGCATTTTGGCTGGTGAATTGTGTCTTCTTCAGCGGCTATAACTAGTGGTCGAGATTGCAATTAATGGCGGAGTTTGTTTTACGGTTCAACATTTGTGGAGTGGTGTTTTAATTTAATTCAGCATCTATTTTAGAGCAGCGTTAGATATTACAAGCTCTGCAATAAGAACCAGGCACTATTTGGTCACGTTGGGCACCAGCATAGTTGTTTCCAAGCTTGACGCCGAGGGAGCAACATTGCATATAGCTGCGATTTATTTCAGCATAAGCATATTGATGTTGGATTCAATATTCCAGGTTCTTATAGATGATTCTGATTTGAATTTGATTGTTCTAAATTTTACTCTTCATGCATTGTAGTCTTTCTTTAAAATATGAAATCTGAGAGGATAATATGCCTGTGAATTGTATCTTTAATTCTTTTTCTGTATTGTAATTGATTTATGTTTAAAATTATAAAGGCAAAAATCACTTCATTGTTTGAAACTGGAAAGAATTCGTTAATTTGGTGTAAATTGAGGGTTAGAACGAGGCAGGCTCTTTACAGATCACTGTTTTGTCCTTTTTGGAAAGGTGCTTTACTGATTTGTTCGGGAATGCTCTGCATCAATTGGTATTAGAGCTACACAGATTAGATCAGTCTGAAGGTGAAAAGACATCATGGCCATCAAAGGATCCATGAAAGAAGAGATGCTACAAAGGAATGCAATTTTCAAGAACAGATGCAATTGTCAAGGCAAGGTATGCATTGTGATGGTTGATTAATGTAGTTTAGATAACTTGGTTTCTCAAGAAATGGTTGACAAGTTCCAGTTAGAAGGATACCTCATTAGTCACCTTATTCTGTTTCTTGGTTGAATGGTGAGCATGCTTTCTTGGTCAAGGAACAAACTTGGGTTGAATTTCATATTGGAGCATATAGAGATAAAATCTTGTGTGATGTTGCACCAATGAGTGTATGTCATTTGTTGTTGGGAATACCATGGATGTATGAAAGGTCTGCTTTACATGATGGAAGGCGTAATAGTGATAGGATAATGAAGGATGGGGTTCCATTTAATTTGAGTCCACTAGTAGAAGAGAGTCTGAGACAAAACAGGGATAGGAGAATACTAATGCAAGGCAGAAGAGAACCGATGAGGCATGAGGAGAGCAATTGTAGTGAAGGGGCAGCCATTGTAAAGAAGAAGAATGTTGGGGCAGTTAGTATTGACAGAGATGCAATGTTCAAGAATAAAGTGGAAGGTGAATTAGTGATGAGGTCTGAAAAAGAAAAGACCAAGCAAGAATCCTCTTTGAAGGTTCAAGACCGATCTGGACAGCATAATGAAGACAAAGGAGAGATTAGATTGTGGCAGAAGACAGCAAAAGAAGGTGTAAGACAATCAATCACTGTCAAATTAGAGATATGTACATCTGATACAAAGGTTGGTGAGAAAGAAATCTATGGGGTAGAGACCTTGATAAGAGGAAGGGGTCAAATGAAGGCAAGTGCATTGCCTAAGGAAAGGCAAGAAAGGCCTGGTAAGGCCACAAAAGGAAAAGAATATTGTCCACTGATTGGACAAGAACATAAAGGGCAGCAGGTGTTTGTTGGCAAAGAAGATGAAAGATCAGATAACAAAGAGGTCTCAAAGATTGGGATAATGACGAGAGAGGAAGTAGATAAAGAGAAAGAAGATAAAAGGATGGAGGAAAGCTAGGATGGGCTGAGGATATGTGAAGAAGTCATGGTAGGAACAGTGATGTGTCCCTTGAAGGGAAGAGGGGATTGTGAGCAGTCAAGCAGTGCTAAAACAACCATCTATATGTCTGAAAATACAGCGGTAAAAGAGGCAGAACACCAGATGCAAGGTGTGGACAGTCAAGAAGAGGAAATGCGATGTGAGGAGCAAGACAAAGAGATAGTAAGACAAGGAGAATGGAAAGGGTTAGTTGCAATCACCGCAAGAGGTGAAGATTAGAAGTTAGAAAGTTTGCAGGGGGTCTTGAGGATGGCAAAGACCAAGGAGGTAATAGGCCAAGAGCAGGCCAAAGATAGTGTATATGTGAAGTCTCCAAAGGAAGTGGAGAAAAGAGATGGTGTTGAGGTAAGGACAATGGATTGTCCTTGGTTGATAAATCTGATAATGGGCCAGTTGTATGCTGGTATGACTGTGGTTCTAAGCATAAGGAACCTGAGAGTGATACTGAAAGGAAGAGTTAAGAGACCAAGAGGGAAGGAAGTGCTTTGTCACTTCATTGTTGTGATGATCACGTTGATGGAGGCCAAGCCAAGGGTGAAAATAAAAGAACAAGAACAGAGTATGGGCTGTTTGGAGATGAATGAGACCAAGAAACAAGTTAGCAGCAGTTGGATGAAGCAGGTAAAAGCAAGCCATAGTATGAAGGTGCAGATTCAAAGTGACCAGTCAAGAGAAGGATTGTTTTGCATGGACAAAGCCAAGCCTAAGGTGTAGATGAAGGCACATGAGAGCAACTGTATGCACAAGGAGGATCATCAGAGTGTTGGAGATCAAGGAATAGTTACAGGCCAAGGTGTTGCATACTTCCAAGAGACTTGGAAATGTTTCAAGGCCGGGTGTATGGTGCAGGAGCACCAAGAACTCACTGAAGACAACCATGACCTTATGAGGTCTTTTGATTCAACTGTTGTAATAAGGCTAGGATAAGGCCATTTAGGTTCTTAAAATGTTGAACAAGGTCCTAGGACCAGGTGTGATCATGTCAAACCATTTTGTAAGGCATGCAAGTCACTAGTTGTATATGTACCAAGTTTGTATTGGTAAGGCCCTGAATTGGTCAAAGTAGTCAAACTACTCCAATCAGGCTAAAATGGGTCGAGTTGATGTATTTGGTCAATTATGACCTATTTGGACTTGTATGAAGGGTTTGAGTCAAGTTTAGGGGTCTAGTGGATTAGTTGTGCAAAACTTGTCAAAGTTGCAAAAAGTTGCTTTTGCAAATTTTGTGCCAAAAAGCTGTAAATCTTGTCCTCCAACGTGCAAAGTTGGTTAAATACAGTTGGAGAGGGTGGTTATAAGTTTACAAATCCTCTTTTGGTTGAGGATAGTGATGGAAAGAGTTTTTTTGAATGAAATTGTTGAATTCTCTGCAACCCGTGACAGTCGTTTTTTTACTGTTTTCTCATTTGGCACGAGCTTGTATGTAAACTTTTGGTGGCAAACCATATATGAATAGAAAGTAGGGTGGATCTACTTTGATCTACAACAAGTTTGAGCCTCTGCCGTGATCCATAGTGGAAGTTTGAACAGTTTTAATAAAAACTACGTGAAAACCCTCATTTCATAAATATACTGTGGCATAATTGCATAAATGGAGGGACAGATAGTTCCAAGCGTTCTTCTCAAGGTCCAAGTGGTTTGAGAGTGAGAAGTGAGGTTTGGAGGGAAAGATTTGGTGCCCTAGGTCTGCAACTGTCATGAAAATGTCTAATTTCCTTGACTGTGACTGTGTATTTGAACATTATGTTAAATTTTGGACGTTTAGGCACTGAGTGAGGGTGAAATCTTTGGTTTGTGAATGAACCCAATCTATTCCATGGTTTGGTTGGGTTTAGTGACAAGTATTTTGAATACTTCTTTTACAAAATAGGGCTAATTGCAGGCCTAAAATGGAGGACATTTAATAGTTGACAAGATTGTTCCAAAGTAAGCCCTGTTGGTTTGAAGATATGTTATGGTGGTCCTTAATGGGTACCTGAATTAGTGATTTGTTTGAAGAGTACTTTGGGAAGTTTGGGAGTTTTGAACCCAAAACATTGCTGGAAGGGCTAATAGACCTAGAGTTGCTGATTGAAGGAAGAAGTAAAGGTAATGTTTCCAAGATAATGGTAAATGTTGTATCAAGTTGTTTGGTGTTTCCAAATATTCAAAAGTGTGTAAGATCTGTGATCTCATGAAGAGTTGTGCTGCCCCCAAGTTGGTCTTTGTGAACTCTTTGAGGAGATGCCATTGGTTGTTGCCCAAGGCTAGGGTCAAGTACTTCAATGGGATGTTTGTGTGTCCTAGTAAGCTTTAAAGAGTCTGATGTTCATTAATCCCTTAGAGGTCATGGGATGGTTTTATGGAAGTGATTGCAATCTAAGTTGCCTTGGGATATTGGTTTTGGGGACCTCTTGTGGAGATCACTGTTTTGTCCTTTTTGGAAAGGTGCTTTACTGATATTTTTGGGAATGCTCTACATCAGTTGTAGACGTTTTTGAGGTGATTAAGGCAACTTGGAAGCTAACATGGCTAAACAAGCTATTCAGAAAATGAAGAGAAATATGGTATTGTTTTGTTTGTTACAAATTGCCACATTTAGCAATGTGATTTCCCAATCTAAACAAACATTATAGTCATTTCTCAAAGCATCTTCATGAAACATTAAGTGAAGGATAGACAATAAGATTGATTGTTTGGGATTGTTTATCATAACAATATGGACCAAGAATGCACCATTGACAAATCTGTACATAAAACCAAATGATCAAGTATGCCCAAGAACAGATCATCCCTTCATATGATCAGGGTTTTGAGTTAAGCTGATTGAATCATAAGATAAATCGATATTCTCCCAAAGGCAAATAATCATATCAGACTATAAAGATAATCAAGTCTTTTGACAGTTTTCCATAATTGCGGATCAAGGAGAATTGAAGACTGCATCAAACAATTCCATATATCATCGTTAGCTTAGGAGCAGTGGATTACATCATGCTAGCATAAACAGCTATTCGAAGCACTATCGGGGTGAAGCAGGGTTGCCCTTTGTCCCCTACCTTGTTTGGGCTTTATATTGATTAGCTGGAGGTGTTTCTCCAGGAGCACTCGCTTCCGGAGGATGGTTGTTTTCAGCACCAGGTTTTGATTTCTTTCTTGCTCTTCGCGGATGATGTTGTCCTCCTGACTTCCTCTCCGAAGGGCTTACAAGGACTTCTTGATGGCCTTGCTTCTTTCTATGACCTCACGACAACTGACAGTTAACTTGGGTAAGACTAAAGTGATGGTTTTTAATAGTCTTAAGACCTCTCACCTCCACTTCTTTTTCTAGGGTGTTGAGGTTGAGATCTCTTGGTACGCATATCTGGGGGTCAAGTTGTCTAGCCCTCGTTTCAACATGAGACCTGCCCTGCAGCCTTGCATCAATAAAGGGTATGGTTCTTTGGCCCTTTTGGAGAGACAGTGTTTTCGACATCACTTCCAAGACACCACGTCCCAAATGCCTCTTATGGACACTCTGATTAGACTGGTAATGCTCTATGGCTCAGTTGTTTGGGGGCCATCTCTTCTGGAGTTGGAATTGGCCTCAGTTGAGTAGGTCCAGACCCTCCTTCTTCGGCGCATCATCAGATGCAAGCAGTCTACCCCTCATGGTATTGTCCTTGCTGAGTTTGGTGCCTACCCTTTCAAACTTGGTACCATCTTCGACCTGGTTTGGTTCTTGCATCGCACTGGTGTTTTGCGGGCTCCTTTAAGGGACGCCACAAATATTCCTACCTTGCTTAACGCTCCTCGGAGGCTATTGCGGTTTCTGTTTCCTCGGGTCGGGCATGGTGCTGGTTTTCTCAAGCTTCGACTCTTCTGGGTTCGATTAGGATTGAGACTGATCGTCTTCCTCCTTTTCGGTACTCATTGGATGCCCTCTTTCATCTCCTTTTGTCTAGATAGGAGCTGAATATGCACATCAAAACGAACATTTACAGGCAGTAGATCCACACTACTTGGGTTAATCCCCATGGGGGGCTTCGCCCAAAGATGGCTTTCTATTCTAAGCACTTTCTCGAGATACGGGACAGAATCATTGTCCGTACTTACTTTTCTTGCGGCTGGTCGCATGCACTCCGCATCTCTCTTGGCTCCTTTAAAGTGGGATCACATTGGCTCCACATTCAGACTGACCATTAGGTGGTTAAGGAGGATATGATTTGCCAACTCTATAGCATGGGTGAGGCTGAGATGGAGACACATTTCATTTTCCGCTGCCCTATCTACTACGAGATCAGAAGGAGATTCTACTACTTGTTTAGGTAGACTCAATCTCTCTCCTTCAGGTACATTGATCAGAGGTGCCTGGTGCTTTATCTCCAGGAGGCCTTGAGACTTCGGGACCACTCCAGCATCAGCTCCCCATGGTACATCACCCCGGTCTTCCCGGTGGTTTCCCCTGCGCGTGGTACCAAGCGGTAGCTTGGTCTCCATTTTGGCCATACCATATCCGTGAGGCCTTGCAGATTTTCCACCCAATAGCAGTCTTCTTCTTCTTCTTTTTCTTCCAGGGGTCTTAAGAGGCGTCTTGGGGTCCCTTCTCGCCCTATAGCTTATCCTTCGGTTTTGGACTTTTTCTCGGCTGCTCAAAGTTGTTAGTGGGTTGTTTGTTGTTACTTGCTTTGGTTGTTTTGTTTTCTCTCCTCAGGCACCGTTTGGTGTTCCTGCTATGGGCTAGCCTTTTGCTTTGTTTCGGCAGTCCCCTGGACCCTCTTTGTGGTCTTTCGTTGGACATTAATAAATTTATCTTATCTTATCACTGTCATATCAAATATAATGTGACAAGCACTCAAATGTCAAATTGAGTAAACCAAAAAATTGAAGTTGAAATCGAGCAAACAAACATGTTAAGGTAGAGCGATTATTATTATCGTTGTAGTAGCCATGTTATTGCCTTAGTAAAAGAAATGTTAAATAATATTAGTAAACTAAGTGATACTCAGTAATGCAAAGGCAACGATTGAGAATAAAAGTACAATTTTTATAAGTAACAATTGGTAATGGAAAGGTGTGATTAAGAAAGGGTAATGATGTGTCCATTCACAAGCAAGAGATGCAACCATTTGATATTGCGAATACATAAGAGGATCGATACATAATATTAGTAAACTAAGCGATTATACTTAATAATGCAAAGGCAGTGATTAGGAATAAAAGTACATTTATATAAGTAACAATTGTTGGAAAGGTGTGATTGAGAAAGTGTAATAATGTGTCCATTCACAAGCAAGAGATGCAACCATTCGATATTATGAATACATAAGAGGATCGATACCATTCCACTCAGCATCATCATATTTTTTTTTTATATTTATCCATAATTGGATCTCTCTATTGAGTAGTAGCCTTACCAAGGAAAAATCGGTTAGATACATCTAAAGCTAGCAATCAGGAACAACATCGTAACCATTGCATACTTCCAAAGAATAATTAGAAACATCAATTATAGCATCGTCACTAGAAGTGATAGGGAGAAGACTTGGATCATAATTTAAATTGCCGTATCAGGAACAACAGGGTTAACTCCATAGTATCAAGTGAACGAGCCTTCACAATTGCAGATTGGAGTGTAGCATCCCATATCAGAGATCACCATTGCACAATTCTCATAGTTATATCAGAGACAAAAAGATACTCCATCTTATCGAATCGATAAGAGTTACATATTACAGATCTGAATAATGAAGATTTTATTGCATCAAAAATGATACTTGAGTATCATATATTGCTTAAGATATTGATTGTATGAAGTAAGAATAATCAAGTTAGAGTGAATTGAGATATTTATATAGCAGTTCATAAGTTATCATTCTTACATAAGTGGTATCTATTATCACCAATATAAGTTTTGCAAAGGATTTTGTGTTCTAAGTATTTGATTAGATAGAAGTCTCTTGCAATTGAATTGTATTTGAATAGTACCATAATCTTAAGAATTTACATAAGGACATTATGAATGGTATTAGAGTATTGCAATTTGGTGATTATATTTCATTGTTCCTAAAATGGGACATTACAAGCAAGGTGGTGGTTTGCCCTATTACATGTGGAAATTGTGCTGTAGAGAAATCAACATGTAGCGTAATGGCTATAGGCTTTGTCTCTTCTAGTTCCTCGACTTTGGGGCTTCTTCTTTTGAGCTTAACTTGATTTGAATGTGTAAATATGTACACAAGGGTTATTTGAAGCAGTTCTTTAATTACTTTATTTGGTTCTTCTTGGTTAAGCATATAGAGAGTTGGGTGCAATAGGAGTGTGTATATATGAGAAAGTTGAATAGAAATTCCAAGTGTTGGATTCTGTTGTAATATTAATTATTGTCTTTGAAGGCCTCAAGAATATGATGACCCATTCTATTTTCCACCACCTAAAATTGAGGAAAGAATTCCACAAGTACATGAAACAATGATACATTTTTTGTAATGTCCCCATTTTTAGGTTCTCTAGTTGTGCAGTTGTTGCTGAATTTTTCGGGTTTGTGTCAGCTTGTTTAGAGGGGCAATTTGATGTTGCCAATGAGCTCAAACGATTTAGAGAAGTCATATGACACTTAAGATGTTAAATTCAACTTCTAGTTGGGCTCCAAGATTCTTGGAGGGAGTGTCTATTTTAAGTAGGTCAGTTATGGACATCGACAAAGTCAGTTGACACACTTGCAGTATTTAGTATTGTCGGTGGGTCCAATTTTGATGATCATCTTAACTTCGATATAGTCCAGGGGCTTTAAATTAAATAACTTAAAGATTTAACTTTTTTCGTTTTTTTAATTTATTTATTTAATGAAGAGACTATAGAGGTGAAATATTAAAATATAGGTGATTTATTTTAATGGATGGGCCTTTATTATTTAATGCCACATTGGGAGACAAAAAAGGGAGGTGATTCTTATTGAATAAAAGCAAAAAAAGCATTCCTGCAAAAATAACAAAAAGGAAAATAGGTGCTTTTTCGAAACCAGCAATGAAAAAACTCCTGAAAAAATAGTAAAAACGCAAAAAAGTGCTTTTTCAAAAAAGTAGCTAAAAAGCTATAAAAGGAGGATTGGGGCTCTCATTTGGGCATGTTGAGTTTATTATTTCTGATATTTCTCTTTTAGGAAACCCTACATGGTTCAGTAGTTGGACTTTGTTGATCTCAAGGTTTGTGATAATAGGCAACATCCTCTACAGTGTTGAGAGACAATATGGAGAATAATCTTGGTGATTTCATCTTAGAGGTCACGGGTGGGTATACTTGTGGAGTTTATTTTAGTTTTGACAGAGGCTTATTCATATCAATTTGTTAGAGGCTGATTGAAGAGGAATAAGAGGAAGGGTTCGCTGTTCATTCATTTCTTTTGCTGGTTGTACATTTCTATGGAGGGACATGAGCTTTCTAGAGTTGGTTAGCTAGGGTTTTGGTGTCTTCTTCAATAGGTTGGGGGCACCTAGAGTGGGAAACTACATTGTTCTAATCTTCTTTATAATTATTGGAGTTCCTAGAGTTTGATATCCATTTTGGAGTGATAGGTTGCAAATTTCATGAACAGCTCAAGCTATTTTAATGTTGCATTTTCTGGGCATGTTTGAATCAGATATGTAATGCTATTTAATGATCTGGGTTGCTCTTAGTTTTGGGAAAGAGTGTATATTAAGATCAGAAATAAAATTTGGAATTTTCAGCTTCATATGTTTCTGAGTTTTGTCTGTTTTCTGAGTTGTTCATTTGCTGCAAGTTACTTTATTATCTGCACTTTGCTTATCATCTCAAAACCATTGCAAAACAAACACAAAAACAACAAAGGCAAACTATGGCCGCATATTATAGTGGTATCAGAAAAGTGTATCTTGCCATCTACAAGAGTTCAGTAAGAAGATGAAGACTTTTGAAGAGAAACAACAAGAAGATTTGACAAACTTGAAGCAAAATTATCAAAGGCAAAGTGAGAGTTGTCAAAATTATAGAGTTGGGAAAATTTAACGTACTTGCGTGAGCATGCAAGGTGGTTAAGATCCATGTTTAAAAAGAGTGTAAGTAAATGAAAAGTATTCTTCTAATGCAAGAAATAATGATAAACATGAAAATGAAAAGGGGTTCATAGAAGATCAATTCCAATGGAGATAGTGCCTCGATACATAAAACCATGTGACAGAGTTTCAGAAAGACTCTTTGGAAATGTATACAATTATTGTTGATGATTTTGTGCATGAAGGGAAAGACAAAACAACAGATATTTCCAGTGATGACGGTCTAGTTAGAATCTTAGATACATATTTGATGATCATATACAGCCTTTGGAGAAGAGTGTTTATGAAGAAATCGATGATAGTGAGTAGGGGAGTGACTCTCTCATAGAGGTAACCACTCACGAGGAAGGCAACGAGAACTTTATTTCTGAACAGTGTAATCAGCCCTTTGACACATGATCCGAGTGTGTCCTAAGTAACGGTGAAGATCCTACACAAGATAAAGTTCATTTTGATTGTGATGATGCTCTGATTTTTGAGCACAATGCATGCACGAAAGATGCCATTGATGAATTTAATGATGATATTGAAACAAAATCTGATTTATCATTGCTTGCAGCTGATTTTGAGCAAAGGCTTCTTGAGATTGTTTATCCACATCATGTTGTTGAGCATCTTCATCATAGAGAGGTACAAGTGATTTAGGACATCTATGGAGTTACTGTTCAAAGGTATGAAAGTTCTGATTTTAGTATTTATCATAGCTGCAGTACATTTTTTTTTTGCATGAACATGATTGGAAGAATCAATTTGTGGTGATTTCTGATGACACATTGCTTGAGATGGGTGATGATATGCCATGCGGCAATTCACTTTTTGAGTTGGATGATGGAACACCAATTCCTAGTTGTAGTGTTGCACTTGGTGAAAATAGTAAGGTATGGTATTCAAAAGAAGATTGAAAAATTGAATTGGAATATGGTTTTTAGCCCGCTAATGATCAAATTTCACTTTATGAGGTGATTGGTTATCCTCCTAGGAGATCACCATATATGAAACATACACATGAGGAGACAAAAGAAGAATGTGTTTGGGGTGATATGACACTAGGAGGCATCATCTTTACTCACTACATAAGGAATTGGAGGTTAACTTGGGTATGCAATTTGATGATTTCAATTGAAAATTCTTATTTTATTGGTACATGCTTTGAGTTGCACTATTATGGTATGAAATTTGGTCTTGAGTCTTGGAGTGGGCCGACAAGTGGGACTTTTCGCAAATTATTTGTGTTGATGAGTTGTAATGAATGCTCTTCAATTGTAGTTGGTAATGTATCCTCTTCATGAGATGAACTAATTCATGGAGACTTCTACACTTCAAATTTTGAAAAGTCAAGTTAAAAGTCCAATGGAGGTCCCATGCTTGTTTTAAGTAAGAGGATGGAGAGGGATTTTATAGAGGCCAAGTAGCTTGGGTAGAAGAGTGCTTGATTATAGATATAGATCCATCCAAGGAAGAGAGGTCCTACAATGTTGATATTCAGTTCATCTTGCATAAACATAGCAGGGTGTTTAGCGAAATTCCTCCTTGTTTACCGTCGGAGAGGGGCTTTAAGCATTTGATTTTTTTATCCTTGATATTTCATTTGCAAGGCACAACTATTAAGAGTCTAATGTATGTATCCTAGACAAAAACATAGACACTTAGTCATTTCTGTATGTACACGTACTAAGTGAAATCTTCTAGAGTGTGCATATTTGTATATCTTGTATATAGTTTCAGTCTAGGGCCAGTTTAGCCTAGTTTTAGGTTTAGTTTAGATCTTAAGGTGCTTCCACTTTTAATTTGAAGAGAGGTTTTTCTTCACACACTATTCTATTTTGTGTTGTATTGCAAATGACAAGTTAAAAACAATAATCAATCATATCCTTCAAGATCACTTCCAAGTCCTAGAGGACTTTCAATGCAAAAGTGTTCAGAAAATTGAGACTCAAGAAATGACCCTTGATATGTTTTATGTTGCCTACATTGCTTGGTTATGATCTATTTTGTATGTAATAGTTTACTTGTTTACGGAAAGAAATCAAACTAAGCACCTATGATTAAAGGCTTAAGATGCCTAGGGAACTACATGCACTAGGTTTTATCTTTTTATAAGACAAATGGAGGCGTCTTGAACTGCTTGTGGATCCTCTGAATTTGTTTGAAGCACAATTGGATTCAAATATGGGTACCGTCTTTTGCATGCTTTCTTTAGGATCCATGTACACGACCTAGAGAATTTTGTAGAGAAAACATGCACGCTGAAGACAATTATTTTAGACATAATATCTTGATTTCTGTTCTTTTTGCTGATGGCATATCATACTATCTCATTCTCTTCGTGAATTGTAGAGTGTTGATTGCCCTTGATTTCTTTTGAGACCTTTTCCTACTAGCATTTAACCTTAATGAAACTAGGAGTCTAGGACTATGGTCTTCAATTTTAGATTCTATCTCCTGAAGTTTCCATTTTCTATTGTGGCAATCCAACTGCTTAGTGGTTCAGTTTGACCAACCTGATTTTTGCTTTGTAATAATGAATTAGTAAACATAATGCCTCCATTTTTGTTTTGGAGTGTCAATTCTTTCAACTATATTCCTAGGTTATTCCTTTGAAGGTGCATCTCTTTAATGCAAACATTGAACCTAGCATTCTATATGGGTTTGAGATTTGGGTACCCAATTTAGAAACTCTTAAATTTGCATGCATTGTAATTGTGAATACTATCATGCTTGGTGCTATATTCTATTCAAAAATTGTTGACGTTGTCTGGTTGAATTTGGTGTCTAGCCTCCTTATCTTAAGAATGTCTTTGGTGTTTTCTTCTTTCTTCGCAAGTTCATGTATCTAGGATGATTTGGTCGTTTGTTCCTTAGCAAGAAAATAAAATATAGGTGCTTCAAAGTAGCGCTTTCCCAAGTTTTAGAGTGACTGGGCCTCTTCTAGAATGGCAAAATAATTTCTGAATTTTGGGAATGTAGGGGCATGGCTGAGGAACAGCTATTAAAAATATATAAAATTAATTAATGAATATTGAAATACATAAATAAAAGAAAAATAACTCAAATAAATAGTGCAATTTTTTGGTTGGAATGGAAAAGCTGGTGATATAAATCAGGTTTTGAATAATAAAATGAACCATGGCTAGGTGTTGGGGTAGTTGCAGATAGTAATGTTGATAAAAAAATTAAGTTTTAGAGTGACTGGGCCTCTTCTAGAATGGCAAAATAATTTTTGAATTTTGGGAATGTAGGTGCATGGCTGAGGGACAGCTATTAAAAATATATAAAATTAATTAATGAATATTGAAATACAAAAATAAAAGAAAAATAACTCAAATAAATATTGCAATTTTTTGGTTGGAATGGAAAAGCTGGTGATATTAATCAGGTTTTGAATAATAAAATGAACCATGGCTAGGTGTTGGGGTAGCTGCAGATAGTAATGTTGATAAAAAAATTAAATGTTGTCTTGTGGTTTATTCTTGAAGCCTTTTTGATGATTTAATGCATTTTGAAGAAAAATCCTTTGATAATGATTATTGATCTATTAAAAATTCACACAGTCTAGGCAATGAAGCTTGTAACATTTAAATTTTCTGGAGATTAATCTATATTTTCTTAGGCAACTTTTCTTACGCGATGATTTGTGGGGACCATCCATATGCCCACATGGCATTCTCAGAAAGCGGGAACCTAATTTTACTTTAGCGGTGAGGGGGGAGGAAATGGCAGGAAGGGGACTTTTTCATCTCATCCCACCATTCACAGCCCATCCTAAATATTCAGATGGATCAAAACCTTGGGGACATGTCCCCATGTAAGACTACTTCAAAGGTTATGCAATCATATTTATAAAAAATAAATATTAAGACATACATATTGGTATTTAGGGTTAGCAAGTTAAATTTAGTCATAAGCATACATAAAACTATTAAACAATGAAATTTCACAAGCTAAAAGGCTTGAAACCATGCACTATTAAAAATATTCTTTTAAGCTTTAGCTATGGATCAAAATAAGAGTAATTGTAGCTTAAGAAATGAAGAGAGAAGTGGGAATATACATCATTACCTATGGTGCACACCTGACATTTTATTGCAACTTCTTACTTTTATAGAAATGCGTTTCTATGCATTTGATAAAGCCATGTTGAATAGTTTAAAATAGAATATATAATGTCATCAATTCTAAAAAAGGAAATGCTAGTGGTGTTTACTTTGTGCTTGACACCCCTACGTTTCCTTGTGTGAAAGTTGAAATCATAGATTGCAAAAACTCGCCGAGTTTTTGGGCCTGGCGAGTTGTTATCACTTTTACTCGCACCAAAAGCCCAAAAACTCGGCGAGTCTGTCATTAAAACTCGGCCACAGTCTAAAATCAGCGTTTAAAGGCAAAAAACGGCCCCAATTAATTTCATTTCTGATTTCTTCACTTGTAAAATCCTCCATTACGGTGATTGGACATCACGGGAGCACTCCACATTCACTGCTGCATTATCTGCCTCTCAGAATTTGATGTCAGCCTTGTAGTTCATCCAATTGTGAACACAATTGGAGCTTGTTTGAGGCCATCCGCATGAAGAAGAGGAACAAGTTAGCTCAAAAATGACTCAATGACCTTGTCTTTGTGCAATATAATCTTCGGTTGCGCATGAGGAAGGCACAAGAAGCAACATTTGGTCCAATTGATTTGTATAATATAGATCCTTACAGTGATTGGACATCACAAGAGCAACCTCCATTGTTTACATAGGATGATGCCAATGATTTGGAGAGGCAGACTATGGAGGAGGAGGGGGGTGGATTTGGTTTCACACTAGATGACATTGAGGATGAGTCAGATGAGGAGTCATTGCTAGTGCCAGGAGAGGCTAGAGGCAGAGCTACATCCAGGATGGAGGACGAGCTGTAGCCTGAGTCAGACATACCGAGCGAGGAGGCACAGTCACGCCCAATGCAGACTTCTAGGACTAGACCCTCTAGTTCTACCTCTCCCTTAGTTTTTACTAGAGTTGGGAAGAGGAAGATGTAATTGTAATGATGTATTTACTTTTAGTTTTACAAAAACTATTATCTATTTTGCTTCTAGGTTTCCAGCCAGCAACATTCCTCATGAGAATGCGATTTTGTACCCACTTTGCGTTTAAATATATCTAGACTCAGCTTGTTTCTTTTGTGTTCTCATTTATTGACTCATTGGATGCATCTTCTCATTGAATTTTGCCAAAAAAATGCATTTCTAATTAAATTTAAGCATTTTTTTAAGTTCCTGAGTTTATTGCCGAGAATTGGCCGAGGTTTTCCCGAGTTTTTTTCGAGCCTTGGCGAGTTTTTGGTTATGGCGAGTTTTCCATCTATGGTTGAAATCCTTGGGATCTGATACTCCCACAAAGTCATCTTTTATCTATGTCAAATTCTGTGTGATTTGTACTCTTTTGTGTCTTTTTTATAGGGGGTGCCTTGGGTGCCTTTGGGAGGAAGGAGGATGGGGGGCATTATGAGACTTGAAGAAGTGTCTCCATGCATAGGAGACGTTTTTGTGCTTTTTCCCCAACTGGAGATGCCTCTTTGGGATCCAGAGATTCATCTCGATGTTTTACTTTTTATTGATTGATCTAGGATTTACTTGATTGGTTAACTTTATCTCTATGTCTAGTCTTTGTTTTACTTTTCTATTTTAGCCGCCCAGACTCTCCAACATTTTTTACTTACCCAACTTGTTTCTCTTGAGTCACATCAACCTGCTATAAATATTTGTGGACCTTAACATTGACAATTTTGCCAGACCTCTCTAGAGGAGGATATACAGTATGGAATTTAGTAAAGTGGGTAATATTTTAAGGATTCAATAAGGTTCTTTTCTTAGTTCATTGCTTTCGTGGATCTTGTGTTGAGAGGATAAAATTTTTGTAATATCTGCAGTTCTTGGTCTTGTTATCTTGCTCCTCATGATTTTTCGGTTGTATCTTCCATAGTTAGAAGGCTCTATGACTTCTTTGTAGGACTCTGTAAATTCCGAATCCTTGTGCTGGTGAAGCCAAGTCTACCAGTTCGTCCAAGCCTTGGAGAGTACTCATCTGAGTCCTTGATCCACGACTCTCCAAGTCTCAGGCTCAGATTTCCAAATATTGAGCTCAGACTCTTTGTTTGATGTTTGGACATAACAGGCCCATTTTTTAAAGTGAAATCACAACTTTTTTTTGTCAATTTTTGCTCTTATTTGCCCTTTTCACCCAGTGAAATGTCAACATAGCAACAAGACGATTTGAGAAGAGAATTTTTAAGGATTCAATGTTGATTCAATCATCAAACAAAAGCAGCAGAATTGGATGCAATGGAGGAAAACAAAGACACTTTTGAAGAAACAATACATCATCATTTTGATACTGACTTACCTTGTAGTTCAAGGCATGAAAAATTAACTTACACTAGGACGGAAAAGACAATGCAGATTGTATTTGGTTGTTTTCTCATTCTGACATATCATCATATATGTAAACATTAATAATTCTGGTATACATTTGATTATTTATAATTTTGTATTACAGTGTATTGTTTGACTTAGAAACTATGAAATTTCAGATCTTGGGAGTTTGAGGTTCATATGACATGTAATGTTTGAATAATGACAACTTGATCGTCAAATTAGACTTTATTGTTCTCTAAATGCATTAGTTTCTTCTTTATGTTTTGGGGTAATTATGAGGTTTATTTTGTGCCAATTTTGTGTAAAGGTTTTTGCCAAGTTTGTACTGAGTCTTGAGTCAGAGTCAAAATTTTGGGCTGCCAAGTCGAGTCCGAGCCCGAGCCCAAGCCCGAGTCTGAGTCTTCAAACTATGATAGCATCAGTACTGCTAGTATTATATGCAGTGACATCATCACATAAATCACGAGTTCAGTAGTAGTTTTGTTCACTGGGAGAAGTCAAATTGAAACAAATCATGAAACTTTGAAATTGGCAGACCTTAATTAAGAATCAGATACATTTGATGAGTTGTTTACAGCTTTTATTGGTTGCAACAGATTCAACTATTTTTTTCAAAGTTTTTTTCTTAATGGTGGCAGAACAGTATTGCTTTAATTGGGAGTAAAACAGAGAAATTGTGTCTTGCATAGGAAACTAATAATATGCGTTCTAGAAATTGTGTTGTGATATGATTTCCTTGTATGCTCTTATTAATTTAAATGATTGAACATCAACAAACACTTTTCCATGTTTGAAAATTTTAATCTTTATTTATTGTGAAATACCGACAAGCTTTCATTATGCAATTGGCAGAGGAGGACAAGGGTCCCTTTCTCCGTGATGATATTGCAGCTTTGTGCGATCTGCATTTGTTCAGTGCACAAAAGGAAGAAAAAAAACCAGCTGAACCTTCCCTTTCTGTGGAGCCTCCAGCACAGGTTTTGGATAACAAACCTGCTGTTAAAAAAGCTGTAAAGCCAAAGTGGTTGAGAATGTAATATAATGAAACTCTATATTCTATTAGTATTTGCAATAACAAAATGAAATTGACAAATTTCTTTAGACTTGTATAATTATTATGTATAGAGTAGACCATTCTAGATACAACAAAATATTTAAGCTATACAGCATAAGGACTCCAAATATTTGTCATGCCATGATTTTATTAAGTAAAGAAATACGAGAAGGCATGTTTCAAATAAAATAATTGGTTTCTCGATATTAATGTCTCATATTTTTAAACCAACGTGGATATGGTTGCCATTTGTATGAAATATACAATTAGAAATTGACAAAATCAATTTAAGACAGTTCTTTATTAGTTGGGTTATTGATGCTGCATTACCCCAATGTTTATGTATAGGCCCGTTTTAGGCATCCACAAGGGTGATGTGGGAAATTGAACTTAGGTATTGCTTGCACAAGTTGGTCCATTTAGTACTTGCTCTGCAACTGTGTACAAAATGTTTTCTGCGCATGGTGAGTGGTATGTCAGTTACAAGTCTAAATTATTGTGGATGTAACTAGGAAGTTACATTATATTGGTTTTTATAGTGATTCAGCATTATATGTTCTGTAACAGTTGGGGCCCTTTTTCTTGAAATTGCCATATGTAATTAATCTACGGTATGTTGGTTTTGGGCCTGTGGCTAAGTATTCCATAAGTGAATTAATGGGAAGGTATATAGAATTGTCAAATGGTATATCACAAACGCTATGGAGAATGCCAAAATCATGTATTCTAGAGGGAAGTTTTGCGAGTCAAAATAACTGTCCTTTATGTTTGTTTATATTGACTGCTAATACTAGTTATATATATGATGTGCAATAAAGGGAGCATTGATGAGTTATTAATTGTCACATATACTGTAATGGCGTTGGTGCTTCAATAGCACTTTCTTTGGTAAGCACATAAGCAATGACCTGGACAACTTGCAAAGGTGGATACAACTAGCAATTTCACCTTAGTGTGCAATAGGTATGCTGAAGAGGTTTGGAAGGTCAATTAGGAAAGCAAACATTTGTGTAGTACATGAGGTCAAGTGGTAGGCTACTTAGCAAATGGTGTTGCTTGTGCAACAAAGGTCTCAATGGAGAATTGAGAACTTCAAATCAACTATATTGAATTCTTCCAAATGTGATCAAACAAAAACCTCTGAATCATGAGATAAATCTATAAATCTGTGTACTATATCATATAGGGGTGTCCATGAGGCATACAATCATATCTAGAGTCTACATCTCCAAAGGCTTCTTAATGATCAATGACACTATCACACGATGTTTAAATTTGTGCAACTACTCTTCATTAATAGTTTGCTACCCAAGTATTTCCATGTCTATATTGAGCAAGTCTCTAGATCTATCCTAAAACGCGTTGGCATCAAAACATTAAGAATTTTTGTTAAGCATAAAATCACAATAAATTTACTCTATTGATAAGCTGCTAATACTATATTTCTTGATTTCTTTTAAATTATTTACTAGTTTTCTCTCCCTATTGATAACTTGCTAATATTATTTTTAGATTTACATGTTTTTGTAAATAATTATATGTTTTTATTATTATTTCTAGGAATTAATTATATTTTGTATTAAAAACGTGAAATGCAACAATCTTTGCTTTTCAAATTTAATAGTATAGGCACATCAATTGCATAGTAACAACATGAGATGCAAGAATTATGCAACACAAGTAGCACACAATTTGCGTAGAAACTCTTATGGAAGAAAATCACTACACAACATTTCTTATATATAAAATCTTCTTACAATTTTGTAGGCACCAACCCACCGGAGACACTAATCTTTTCTTCTTGGAGATGCCAACCCCCCAACACAAGTTCCCACCTTCCGAATACAACCAATGATGGACAATTGAATCTTCTTCTCAATTTTTCATATTTTCACATTCAAATCTGCCTTTCAATAATTTTATTATTTCTCCAAATCTGCCTTTACTCTTCTCTATGGATCTGTCATAGATGTCTTTTATATCTCTGGAAGTTCTATATCAGCATAGTCTTCTTTTTTATTTGTAAAAATCCTTTCACAAATCTGTTTATACCTCTCTTAAAATCTGTATATACATACTTATAAAGTGCTCATAACCAATTCATGAACTTGCTCTAATACCTTAAAAAATATACTATAAGACTGTCCATAAATCTTCGATAATATTGCACACAAATCCTTCATAAATTTTGCATATATACTTCTTAAAAGTTTGCTCTTCATATTTTTGGATCCGCTGGTGTGTAGATGATATCAATCTTTGTTCAAATCTCACATTCAATCTCACACATTTTTTTTATATTTTTCGAAGAGCAATTTCATTTAGAGACATCTCCTTTCATCTTTAAAAACATAAATCTTCATTCCACATGCTGATTGCATTTCTTCATTAATAAATCTGATTATGTTTGAATGGTATATCTTTATTGTCCACTCACATTTTCTTTATATGCCTTTTTGCTCAATGCCTGTAGAAAATATGCTTTTGTTCATCTGATATTACATAACTCCCATCTCACCTTTATTAAATATCATCTCATATGCCTCTTCACTGAGGGAGTTGATTCTTCATAAGTTCTACGTCGCAAAATGCCTCAAGTATGCTTATAAATCTGCTCTTAATTCATATAATATTTTTTTTAATTTATACACAGATCATATGCACTTCGCAAACTTCTCAATATAACTTCCCAATGAGCGTGAGTTTATAAATGAACACAACCTTCCATAATGATGTCTCTTTTGCTAACACAAAATCCTTTAACGTTGATTGCTGTCTTAATAATACAAGTGTTGTCTTTAAACTTAATCGCTGCTCCTTATCAATAAAGATTTCTGTCTTTAAGTATATTAATTTCTACAAATTAAAATTGCTGCTCTCTCTATCACTGCTTTAGTATATGTATAGGCTTCACAATATCACTGCTGTTCTTTAACATTAATCTCTTGTTCTGCATACACAATGAAGTCAAACTTGGGCAATTGTAAATATAATCGCTGCTGATCAACATAATTTTAATTGCTGCACAAAATTTTTCAATTTGAATGCTTAAATATTATTTTAAACATAGTCAAAGCCCTGTCTTCCATCGCTTCTTTTATGAAGACTTATTTATCGCCACGGTTAAGTGTATTTGTGTTTATACATAAGAATTGTTCTTCGTAATGAAATCACTGCCTTCATTAATGAAATCCAACCATATATTTATTGCTGCATATAAATCGTCGCTGTTTTTATTATTCCTTCATTTTTAAATTCATAAAATGCATCAGGAGGTTGTGAGTGATTGTATTAATTAAAACATAAGTAATTACATTCAATGTTTACAAAGATCCGACCAGAAAAGATGGGGTGGTCATCAAACCAGAATGTCATTTTCATGTCACTGAAGAAATCCATATATTAGTCCAGTCAACTAAAAAACATATAGAAACTATTACTATGTAGGCTGTATTTTGTACGCTCAATCAGGAGGGTTAGTAGCACCGATTTGCAATGAAGAAATCAATCACTTACTAAGAACGAACCTACGAACAATAAAATAACAAGTAAAGATAGAGGAAAACAAATGAATGCAAGCCACAGTGCTCGAGGCTTCTATTGTTTCTCTCAACTCCTTCTGAAACGCTGTGTGTAGTGCTCAGTATTGGTATCGGCAGCGTCTATGACTTGAGAGTGACGAAAAATGATATCGATTATGATCACAAGAATGCTTTGATGCTTCGTACGAGAATCATGCAGAGTAAGGGTGCACAAAAACTTGAAATCCCGTATCCTTCAAATGGTTATGAAGGGTTGATATATAGAATATGAAAAATGATTTGAATGGTTGAGACTGATCTCAGAGATTGGAGAATGAATGGTTCAGATCAAAAAGAACTAGAGAAATAATCAGTAAACTCCACCTCTTCAACTAAGAGAGAAGAGGTGATATTTTAGTTAACTGAGGAGCAACAAGTAAACTCCACCTCTTCAACTTGGAGAGAAGAGATAATGTTTTAGTTTAACTGAGGAGCAACCAGTAAACTCCATCTCTTCAACTTGGAGAGAAGAGATAATGTTTTAGTTAACTGAGAAACAACTAGTAAACTCCACCTCTTCAACTTGGAGAGAAGAGGTAATGTTTAGTTAACTGAAAAGTTGATCTTGAGTTACCTGTTTGAACTTGAGAAAATATTTATTTGAATATTTAATTAATTTTTGTAATTAAAGTATTCAAACATGTGATAATTGAATTCTTTTTTATTTAGAATTGAATTATTGTGTGAAATTAAATTAATTAAATTATAAGAATTAATTAATAAGTTTAAATATTTAAATTTAAGTTTTAGGAAATTTAATTTAATTAATTAAATAAAATTAATTAATTTTGAGGAAATGATTAAAATGATTTGGAAAATGGATTTAGAAGAAATAGATGATTAATTAATGATTAAAAAATCATTAATTAATAGACGAAAATTAGTGTTTTAATGTAAGGTCGCAAGTATGTCCATATTAGGGTGTCTACACTTGCCCCTCTTTGATATAATATGATTTGTCACGTTGTGTCAAAGAATTTTCAGATTTTGATCCTGTCCCAACTTGCCCCGGTGATAGGAGGTGAACTATATGCCCCCTCAACATATTAAGCATAAGAAATGCGTTAGATGAGCATTAATTTGTTGATAATGTTGAATCACTATATGATGATGATGAATACATTCCTATGTTAGTTATGATGTTACTGATGATGGATGCATTGATTATATGATCTACTATGCACATGTTTTTTATTTTTCTTATCCAATAAATGAATGCAAATCTAAAATGCACAATGTGTTTGGAGTTAATGCATGTGTTAGTTAGAATAAAGTTAGTAAGAAATCGATTGTGATAGGAAGGGACTAAATGAAAGACGACGTGATGAAACCAAGTCGTTGTCGTGTTTTCCAATTTTATTCATCATTGCACCTTATTATGAAAAGAAAGACTCAAATGCACCCAAATATTGACCATCTGGATACCGCTATGATCTCTGATAACTAGAAGTAGCGGAATTGAATAGAAAGAGAACCAAATGCACCCAGATATTGACCATTTGAATACCGCTATGATCTCTGATGAAAAGAAAGAGAACCAAATACATCCAGATATTGACCATCTGGATACCGCTATGATCTCTGAAATAAAGGAGAACCAAATGCACCTAGATATTGACCATCTAGATACTGCTATGATTTCCGATAAGAAAAAACAAATTACCAAAGCGAACCCAATGCACCTAGATATAAACCATCTGAATACCGCTATGATTTCTTGATAACAAGAAGCAAATTACAGAGAAGGATAATTCAATTGTTTTCCAGGGGTTAGCTCAGATCGTGGAACTGTGTGGCTGCCAGATGTGTGACAGCTCCTACCGCATTTATCCTAAATCATCATTGCCCTAGAATTAAATTGACACATTCCACAAACAACAATCAAAGAAAACAAGATCATGATCCATCATAGCTACTCTCATTACTTGGTGGTATCCTTGAGTAGCGTAAGAACATAATCGCGAAAGATAAATTGACAACAGACTGACATGACTGACCTAGTCAACAATTTATTGTTCCTTGATTGCTTGATTTTTTGATGCTTGATTGTGTCTGGTTTCAGGAATGGATGACTCATATAAGACCGATTTGTCTAGTCTTGAGTATATCTGTCACTGTAAGATAATTGATAGTTTGATTTAAAGATTTGATTGATTGATTCGATTGTTGACAGATTGGATTGCTGGTAAAGCTGAGTCATATGAGCCCATTGCTGATTTCCGAAACTCAACCCTTGTTGAATGATGTTGAATATTTTTATTATGTGACACGTGTGAAATGTCACCCCTCACTTTCTCTTCTTGAAGATCAACCAAATCCTTAGCTTTTCCAACCCCCAACTGCTTAATACCTATCTATGGATCTTGCATATTGAAAAGATTTTTCTATAGTGTTGTCGAAGGAGGAGGAATAACCTCTAATTTATGCTCATAGAGTCATCTTGCACAATCATACAATTGTGTATTTATAATATTACTTTCAATTTAATTCTTTCTAGGCTGAAGTTCCTTTCAAAATAACTTGGGATTATTCTTTTTGAGGTAGTTCTTCACGTCTAGTGCTCATGGGATCAACTTTTTTCTTTCTTAAAATTTGCTTAAACAACTTGATATGCTTGATTGGCCCTTTCAACTTTCTTCCAGTAGCTTTGCATTCGTCATCAAACCAAGCATTAATCAAAAAGAAATTTGTTACCAATTTGTTTATTTTATCTCTTTAGCACTCACTAAGTGCAACTTATATTAAATTTTTTAGCTCGTGATTGTAAATAACTTGAGAAGGGTTTTTCTTCTCCTTGAATAACCTCTCAAGAGCTTTCTGAAGGTAGCTACTTGTGAAAATAAGTTTTCCCTTTTTGTTCTCTCTTTTCTGCCCAATACAGACTTAAGTACACAGGTTTATGATCTAAATTTAATTCCTAGATATGCTCACCAATCAAAACTTCCTTTGCCTTTTCAATCAAGATTTGCGAACAAATAAAATAATATCAGCCACACTTGCCCCATTATATGCATTGCAAGTAAAATTTCTCGTTTTCTTTCATCTATCCAAATCATTGAAAATGATTAAGTCAAAGGTACCACAAAGTATAAGCAATTCTTCCCCAAAATGATTACAATCCTTATTGTCTTTGAAACACCTTGACTACTTGTGATTTCTTACTTCGCTAAGCCAAATAGGGTTATAATCCTCTTTCAAACAAAAAATGTTAGCTCACTCATTATCCGTCCTAGAGTTGAATTCTCTCACTGGGAGGGATTTCCCCCTATTGAGAATGCTCAACAATATCTTTCCTTAACGCTGCAAAATGGTCCTTACTTCTAACCCATTATGTTTGTATGTTTTTTAGACTTGTGGAGCAAAATAACATGTTGTAATTCTATTATTATTTTTCAGGTTCTTAAATTTTGAACCATATATATCATTTATTTGAATCTTCTCTTTGTAACCGCATAAAACAACTTTCTCTTTCATTAAGACCATTATACCATTATGCATTTTACCATTTGTTTCTCCCTTGTTTCAAGACACCAACTTAACATACCCTTTAAATATTAGAGTCTTGTACCTTCATGCCCTTATTTTTGTGAGACAAATGGTGTGTCTACCTTCTAGAATAGGCCCTAACTCAGGTCATTGTCTCCAAGGATAGCCCCTACAATTTGATATTAAAAAAGTTTGTCTGCAATTACATCAAAAGGCTATAAAAACCAATCCTAATGTAGAACTAACATCCAACAAAAATCTTTAGGTATCAACACCAACGAGATGCCTCCTCCTGTTGCCGCTGCTAGGGCTCCCGAGGACGCTTGAAAGGAAGGCAATCTTTCTCCTGCTGTGAAGCCTCTTACTGCCGCTGCTTGGGCTCCTGAGGATGCTCGTGTGGTTGCAGCATCGGCGGCTGCAGCTGTGGCTGTTGCAGGGAATGCAAAAACCGCGATTCCAGATGTGTTTCCACCTGCTGCTGCTAGGGTCCCTGAGGTTGTTGCTCGCGTTTTTGCATCTTCGGAGGCTAAGGCTGTTGCTAGGTGTGTGGTGGAGGCTTCTGCCCTAGTTGCACCTACTTCTTCTGGGCGGCTTAGGGTTCTGTCGTCGACAGCTGGGGATTTTGTTCCTCTGGTGCCTGTTGCGGATCTTCCTTCTGCTGGGGGTTCCTCTTTGCGAAAGTCTGCCTCCAAGCCTTCTGGAGATAGAGTTGTTGCCCCTTTCCCTCTCTCTAACTCTCTAATCCTCCCTCTGGATGGAGAGGTTGTGGAAGCCATTGGTCATGCTTCCTCAGTTCTTGAGGAACATGGTCTTATTTGCAGATTCAAGGGTATCTGGCCGAGTCTTTCAGATTTGCATGTCTGGATTTCTCGTCACTGGAAACCAATCATTTCTGGAACTGTTCACATTTTTCCAATGGCTAGGGGTTTTTTCATAGCCAAGTTTGAGATTGCTGTTGATAGGAAAGTGATACTATGTGATCATTCTTTTAGCTGGAATGCTCGGAGCATGCTCATGATGAAGTCTTGGCATCCAGACTTTGATGCTTCTACTGAGTCCTTCTCCAAGGTTCCTACTTGGGTGAGGCTTCCTCATCTCCCTCTTCATTTCTGGGTTAACTCTCTTCTTGAGGCTATGGGTGAGGCTCTAGGGGACTTCTTGATGGTTGATGAGGAATCAGACGATATTCTTCACTCAACTTATGCTAGGAACTTGGTTGATTTGGACACGTCCAAGGGTCTTCCGACAAAGATAAAGTTGGTGCATCCTAAAGGGTCATGGATCCAAACTTTGGATTATGAAGGCCTCCCCTTTAGATGCAGGAGATGCTTGAATACTGGTCACTTAGCAGACCAGTGTGGATTGGAAAAGGTTAAAAAACCCGCTTCTTGGTGGAAGGGGGCCTCCTCCCAACATTATTCTGTTGTGAATGATTCTTCTACCAGAAGTTTTTCTCAGGTTGTCTCTTCTTCTCAAGAGTTAGATGAGACCAATGTGCCTCTTGGGACCGCTGATGGCTCTTCCCTGGGAGCTGTCCCCTCTACTGTTGTTCGTGGCTCTAAGGGTAGTGGGGCTTCTGCTCCTCTTATTGGCAACTCCTTGCTGGTTTCTTCTGAAATGGTAGCTCCTGAGTCATCTTCCGATGCGGCCTCCTTGGATTCTCCTAGTCCTGCCTGGGACAGCCTCAGGTTTTGGGGGACCTGAATCTTGATTTGATTTCTTCGCTGGAAATGGCTAAGAAAGTGGATGATGGGTGGACCTCTGTTAAAGGAAAGAAAAAACCAAAGCGTCCACCCTCTTTTGATATGTCTCTTCGTTCTCAGAAGGGGAAGAAATAATTTACTTGGGCTTTCCTTTGCTGGCAGATGTTTTGCTGCTCGCTGGAAGCTTTTGGGCTGCTGGTTTTAACTGTAATTAATTTTATGCAGCGTTTTATTTTTGTTAGGGTGCTAGATTTCTTTTTCTGGTATCTTCCTTTGTGTCTAGGTTGAGGGAGCTTGTTTTAAAACCCTTGAGGTGGTTTTGTTTTATCTTGTTAGAGAGTGCTTCTTTGAATATCTTTTTTGACCTTATTGTACAGGGTTTCGGGGCCCCTTCAAAACCTATATTTACCTTAATCAAAAACCAATCCTAAAAAATGATAGAGACACCCTCCTAGCTAGAAGACTCGTGACTAACTACAACATACAGTCCATTTTCACATATAGGTCTTAAATACAAACATGAATATGATATACATCTATAAAGCCAAACTATAGTACAATATCCAACTTGGACAAAATTGTTGACATAGCAATATCACTGATATCTTCAACCGCTAGGAGACTAAACTTTACTGTTATTAACATTATCAGCATCATGGAGCCCATATGTAGGACCCCTATGTTTGACTGGCTTGTCATTAATCTTAAGATTCAAGATGAACTGGTTCAAATTCTCAAGCTCCCTTTGATTCAGCATGCCCTTGTGCACGGAGAAATACTGGGATGAGACCACATCCTTTTTGTGAATCATCAGTTATAGCCCCTACAATTTCAAAAAAATAAGGTTAAGATATCTTGGAAAACCATTGGTTTAGCACAAAAGACTCACAATTGCCTCTTCACCTTTGCTTCGCCATACTAGATTTGTTAGTTTTCTCCCTATAAAATAAGTTTCCGTCATTTCCTTTTTACCAACTTGCTACCATGTCTTAATATGAGTCCCAAAAATCAAAATAACTACTTTGCCTTTGTACAACCATGCCCTCTTGCCTTTGTCTCTTGATACTCTAATTTTTTGCCACTTTCTCCCTTCTTTGTTCTAGCTGCCTAGCAATTAAGTCCTCATCTAGAAAGAAACATGAGCCTTTCAAAAACTTTATTTTTCGTAGAAGTTGTTTCTCATGCACACTTACCAGTATGAATTTAATAAGCATAGCCCTCTCATCACATATATTTCCCACCCTCCAAGCTTTGCAGATCCAACCTCACCATTATAGTTCATTTCTTAAAAAGTCACTTCTTAGATTGAGAGTGGTTTCATTTTTTCCATAGTCTCTTATACCTTTGATAATAACATTTGCCTTTTTTTTTTTTCTTTAGACTCTCTTTCTTGCACTCTTACAAACCTAGTCTGATTATACCTCCTTTCTAGCAACATTATTACTGAACAGAGCCCAAGTTTTGGCTACTACTACAATATTTTCACTGTTATTTTATTTTTCCTTTACAACATAAATGTTTGTTTGCTGAACTGTATGCCACTCAACCTAAGAAGTTTTAGAGTTTGCTTCAACTCTATACACAATTATGGATTATTTCATGGTTTTCCAATCTAATTTAATGTTTTGTCACTCACGTTTTTCCCTCAATAGTGTTTCTTGCAACGCTTCCACCTGCTATTGCAAAACTTTATTACTTTTTATTAAAAAATTATTCACTGGTGCAAACACAGAATTTGTAATCTCTTTCCTACTCACTACCTCCCAAAACCTCCAACCTCTTCTTATCTTTAAATATTTCTTGAACATAGAGGTTTGAGGACCAAGTAATTGGTGTTGGGGTTGGGCTATAACCACTTTGTAACAAAGTTTTTTATAAAGAGGTTTACTCTTAGAGATCTTATACACCTTTTCAGACTATCTACTTCTAGCACGTTCCCATTTTAGACGAGCAAGTTTACACCTCACGATTCCTTGAAATTATTTTGCATTATCCCAAACCCATTGATACCAGTTTTAAGTGAAGAAGTAATTTTCACTTGACCTAAGTGGTTTGTTTCAATATCTTGTATATGCGACATGCTTGTGGGATCTTTGTTTGTCACAATGCAAAGGAAAAAAGACAACTAAAACATCGATGAAGGAAAAGGTTTACTTGGAGCCCACCAAAGGCTTGGGGAAAGGCCCACCCTAACCTATGTTTTTAGTGCCAAAACCTTTCTCTATAGCGCCACAACCTTAGCCTAAGTTAAATTGCCAAAAATGTTTGTTTACAATTCCAAAACCTTTGCTCGTAGTGCCCTCAACTTGAGAGTAGTGCCTATAATCTTGGAAGAAACTGCCAACTAAGTGCTTTAGAAAATAGAAAATATTGCTTAAGAACTAGCTCCAAACTTAGCTATACTGCTCCATTATTCTATATATATTAGTAAATTTAGTAGATGAAGTGCATTTGTAAAATTGCACACAAAACAAGAAAATATAAATGGGCACATATGAAAAGGTTGCATTTTTTTTTTTTTTTACAATACTTTTTAACAAGGCTTCTTAGGGTTGGGGTTTGCAAAAAAATTAGAGTTGAAGCTACTAATTTTTTTAGGAATATTTAAAGTTACTGGTCCAATGAATTTTGTAGTACAGTTTGGCTGAAAAGTTTAAGATTCAAAATTTAAGGATTTTGGTGGTCTCGTGAATACAATACCTTTTTTCTTCTAGATGTTGGTGGTCTCATTAATACAATACCTTTGTCTTCTATACTTTGTGCAGTGATAAAATAAGTTAAAAAATTCATTTTCCCTCCAATTTTTTTTTTTTAAAAAAACTAAACTTTCATGTTTGGCAAGTGACAATAACATACTTAAGTTGGTTGGGCGATTTCTAGTCCCACCCATTTTCACCCGCTCAAATATGCAAGCTTAAAAAGTAGGAGCTCCTAATTTGAAGAAAATATTCCAAACTATCTCATTGAAATTTTATTTTTTCTTCATTAAAAATGTAAGCTTAAGTCCCAATAGGACTTCACCCCAAGGGATTAGTCTCACCTAATCTCACCCCAAATGGGTGTCAGGCTAGGTCACGACGATACCTTTTGGCAACAAAAAAAAAGAGTCTCGAAGAAAATTAGATAGAATAACCAAATTCCAGAAGATACTCACTTATGAACACAATTGATGAATTGTAGGTGTAAACATGTAATATGTGAATCACATAAATAAAGTAAATACTGAATGGCTTAGGAGGGACAATGTGATCGAATATTCAAAACCTTAAATATGACCAAGGGGTTTGATGTTGATAATAAAGCGGTCTCAATTCTCTCCAATGAACACATTTTACTCTTATTGATCCAGGGTTCTAGTTTTAGTGGGTGTTGTGGATCTCATATCACATGCTAAGGTTGATACTTCTTACAATGTCTATGAGTTTTAACCATTTCTAATGCATGTGTAGTTAGAACAAATATTGTTGACATGTAAGGTCAAGGTTCTGCTAAATATGTGTAATAAGAAAATAATCATTTATGTTGATTTCAAGGTCAATACATGTATCCAAAATTGGTATTAAAAAGGGTCATAGATGCTTATTCAAATTACTCCCTATTTTCTCTTCTTTGGACATATGGAACATTGGTGTAAAATGTTTTCCCTTACAATAATTTGAACTTATTACATTCTTGTATTTATTGCTAGTTTTCATAGCAAGGCAGGCCCACATTCCAACATTTTTGAAATCACCTATTCCATTGCCTCATCTCTTTTCAACATGCCAGATCAGTTCTAGCTTCTTAATGGCGGAATGATGTTACAAAAAACTGTTATATCTGCCCACACGCCACACACACACACACACACACACACACACACAAGTATGTTTTTAATAATAAATTCTCACCCGTTATGTGTAGATAAGCTATGTGTTGTCATATGGTTTGCAAAAGAGAGTAGTTCTTTTATACTTTCCTCAATATGAGATAAGTCAATGGTTTATTTTGGAGCATTACCTCCATGCACTGCCCTTCTCATTGTGCATTTATAACTAGTTCCTTGCAAGTTAATAGTCCATCGAACACTAGCATAGATTAGTTAGCCTACTTGGGAAGCTTTTCTAAGAGCTAGTAAATTAGTAAATTTATAACCCCTTTGGTTATACATTTGAGCAACATATTGAAACCTATTTTCAAATTTTATAAAATGTATGGATGATAGATTCCATATGCTTTTCACAAAATACAAGAAATGTTGATAATAAAACATGATTCATGCATGCTTTGATATCTTATAAATTTGAATAATTGTGTTTGTGAAAAGCATATGGAATCTATCATCTATACATTTTATAAAATTTGAAAATAGGTTTCAATTTGTTGCTCAAATATATCACCAAAGGGGTTATAAAAAATTTACTAATTTACTAACTAAGAAAAGCTTCCCAAGTAAGCTAACTACTATACGCTGGTGTTCTATGGACTATTAACTTGCAAGGAACTAGTTATAAATGCAACATGAGAAGAGGACTGCATGGAGGTAATGCTCCGAAATAAACCATTGACTTATCGAATATAGAGGAAAGTATAAAAGAACTACACTAATTTGGAATTTATATGACAACACAACTTATCTACGCAAAACGAGTGAGAATTTAATACTAAAAGCTTACTAACAAACAACAAGTAAATCTCAATCAACATTAAAAACTCACAAGATCTTTCGGTAGCTACTTCAAAACACCCAAGTGTGTAGAACCAATAAGTAAGACATGTATAAAGGGTCACAATTGTAAACAAGTAACATGAGCTTGAAATTTAAATTCTTAAAAATAGAGCAATAATACGTCACATGCACGAATCCAAATTACACATTAAGCACAAAGGAAAAATGTTTGTTTGGGTGCTAAATTCTCCTTATAGTTTTTTAATATGCTTGATCAATGGTTGATCATCCTCCATTTATAACAATTTCAATACTAGGGCTTCAATCCAATCTCTTGAATCACTATAGTTGTAAATATTATTGAAGCATAAATTTCATACTACAATTATTTTAAATGTACGTAAGTTATCTTGATCAAATGATAGGTTGAAATTTGATTAGAAATTAATTGTTCAAATAATCTATTTGTGGGAACAAAAAATTTACTCAATAACTAATTTTGTAAAGATTAGGGATGCATAGTGATATGAAATGATCTATTTATACTCAAACTTGATAATAAGTAACTAGTTTTAAACATGAACATATACTAAAATAGTAAAAAATCAAATTTATAAGATTCATTTCTTGTGTTTGCAATAAAATCAATTTGTCACCATTCATATTCATATTTTTAGTAATTACATTACTTTAGATAATCTTGAAACATCAACATTGAGTATTACATTTCTATGAAATCATAAAAAAGACCACAACACAAATTCTACCTTACATAAAATCTGGAGAATGATGAATTCAAATTTCATCATTCTAATTTCACTAACACTCAAATTTAAGCAACTATAAGCTATAATTCAAAAGTTATGATTAAAATAATAGAAAACTAACTCTTATATATATAAACTTGATATGATAAATAATTAGTTCTAAACATGAACATATAATCAAATGACACAAATCAAATTAAGATATGATTTAAGATGAAATACTGTGAGAATGAATGGATGAAGAATTTTAATGAGGAAAAATGAGGACGAGTGCTATGCAACTTGGTTCTAAGGATTAGAAGGGTTCCCAACGATGGCTCCACGTGGAGCAATCCTTGTGTGTGGCTCTCCAACTGTGGCATCTCTCCTCATTTTCTATTTAATTCCTTTGTTCTGTATCTATCACTTTCTTCACTCTGGTTAACTATATTTAATTATTGTACCCAGCATTAATGAAGGGGCACTCTTCAGACCTGAGTAATTGTAACAACAATGAATGTGTTAATCATAAAATCACTCCTCCACTTTCCAACCAATTGGCACAAAAATATTTTTAAGAGGTGGTTCTAGAGAAATTGGCGAGCGTTCTTGCAATTACTTCCTTCATTGCTAGAGTTTATTGCGAGAAAAGTAGTAGTGGAGCCAAAGATGGTAAGAAACCTCTTCTTTCCCTAAATTACTCAACGTTTCTCCAAATTTGGATATGTTAAATGTAATCTATGTTGAAAAAGAAAGACTTTAAAATGTAGTCATCTTTATTGCTGCTGTAGACATGGATAAAATTCTGGCTAGATAAATTCTTCATAGAAATGTGTGGTTTAAAAAATTTGCATTCAAATTTTATTTGGTCATGTTATGAAAAAAAGGATTATTTATCATTTTATTTCAAGACTCAAATATGCAAGAGTTGGTTACCATAAAAGAATTTTGGAACATTGAAAGGGCAGGTGGATATTGCAGTTATGTCAAAGAGTTTTTTCTCCTTCTCTTTTACTAATCATGAGGATGACCAAGGCCCTCTGTGGAAGCCCATGGGTTATGGGTAAGTCATCTTTGGCTCTTATAAAATGGACACCGAATCTGGACTTGAATGACTCTTTTTTGGAAGCAGCCCCTGTTTGGGTTAGACTTCCAGGTCTCCCCTTGGAATACTTGATTGAAAGTGTGTTTAAAGGGATTGCCAATGTTTTTGGAGAATTGTTGTCTCTAGACTCGACAACGACATATAAAACCAAGTTGGTAAATGCTCGAGTTTTTGTTAACATCTGTAAGTCGACAAATCTTCCTCTAACCATTGATTTGGTATCCAAAATGGGGAAATGGCAGCAACCGGTTGAATTTGGGTCTCTACCTTTTGCCTGTTTCAATTGTAAGAAAAATGGTCACTGGGCAAAGAGATGTTCGCTTAAAGCAAACAAGTTGAAGGATAATAGTAAGGAAATCTAGGAAACCAAGAGGAATACCTATGTTTGGAGGCCTAAAAACCCAATCAATAAATGCTCAACTGAAGAGTCTGTGAAGAATGTTGATGGGGATAGTGCTAGTGACATGGCCCTAAATAAAAATCCAGAGAACATGATCAGACCTAAGGAGGAAATCAGTAAAATACCAAATACGAGTTATCAGGATGAAGGGAAACCTAATCAAGATGCAACTGAGAACGAAAACCAATCTATAAATGTGAAGAATCTAGACCAAAGTTTAGGGGATAACCAGTTTTTTTTGCTGACGATTGAAATTGATGGTAGTGAGGATGGAGTCCGGCAAGATTTAGAGGGACAGGTTGATGAATTGCAGTCCATTACAAAAGAGGTAGAAGAAGCCAAGGAAGGAAACCAGATGGAATAATTGTAGTCCATTACTAAAGAGAGGAAGGTTGAAGATGCTCAGGGATGTAACATCATTGGTTTCACTCAAACTATGGATGTGCCCAGGGGAGAAAGTGAAAATGAATATTTTCTTGCCTCTCCTGATGCATAGTGGATTAAAGGTAGGGAGCCAAACCCTGGACAAAATAAGCCAAAGGAGAATTAGAAAGAGAAGGGGGTAACTTCAAGTGTTAAAAAAATCACAAGGGGGACAACCATGCTTCCCCTTTCACCCAGGATGGGATAAAGACTCGAAGCAGGAATGCAGATGTTGGAAAACCTAAGAATGGTCCAGTAAGAAAACATAGCAAAACTGGAAGGGAGAAGGATAGCCGGCAGGATGTTGCGGATGGAAAACAAAGAACCATCTAGGAGTCTTTCTCTCCGAAAAGAATATGAAGATTATATCATGGAATATAAGGGGACTGAATGCACCCCACAAACAAGACATTCTCAGGAATCTAGTAAGAGACCATAAACTTGATATCTTTCTTGTTCAAGAAACTAAAATGAGCAAGGAAAAGGTTAATAAAATCAAAACTTTTCATAAATATGGTGTTAGTAGTAGCAGTCCAGATGGGGCTTCTCGGGGACTGTCATTTTTTGGAATCTTAAGACAATCCATGGTGAGATCCTTTATGAAGATAGTAATATGGTTTCTGTTAGAATGCTTAACATTAGAGATAACTTCAGTTGGGTAATCACAAATATCTATGCTCCCAACTCAAGAGTGAACAGAGCTAAGTTCTAGAACAAAATTGTCGAAAGAAGGAAGAATTTTAAGGAGGATTGTTAGCTGGTGATGGGAGACTTCAATACCCCCCTGAGCGATGCAAAGAAGTATGGTGGTATAAATAATCATGTGGAGGGAAGAGAGGATCTAATAGAATTCATAAATAACCAATCTCTTCTTGACTTAGACCTTCAGGGAATTAATTACACTTGGTCTAACAGGAGAGTGGGTGAAGATAATATTCAAGTTAGATTGGATAGGGCCTTAATCTCCCATGAGTGGATGACCATGTATTATTGCTCCCTCTCTTCATTTTCTAGAATCGGACAAACCATTTTCTGATATCTTTGTGTGCTGACCTGCCTGCTGGTCATAAGAATTATCCATTCAGATTTGAGAAAATGTGGACACTTCATCCAGATTTGGAAAGAAGGATATACGAGTGGTGGAACATCAGGGTGGAAGGGACTGCCATGTTCAAAGTTTCCAAAAAACTAAGAAACATCAAAGACTATATCAAAGACTGGAATAAGGTTGTCTTTGGAGATATATTATGACAAAAAATTGAGGTCAAACAGGATCTCTTGAGTATACAGGACATCATCTAGCAAACGGGGTTGTCTGAGGATCTTCGAGAGAAAAAGCAGAAGGTAAAGTCAATTACCATGACATCATTGCAAAGGAAGAGACTTATTGGCGTCAAATATCTAGAGTGCTATGGCTTAAGGAAGGTGACAAGAATACCAAATTCTTCCACTATACTACTCTCAAACATAGAGCTGCTAATAGAATAGCCCAAATTACTAGTGAGCACAGGGTGGTTAGTAATGAGGAGGAAATTAAAAAAGAGGCAGTGTGTTTTTTCTCCTCTCTTTTCAAGGAGAATAACTTGGATGGAAATGATCAGTTGAGACTCCTTGAAGCTATTCCAAAAATTATTAATGAGAGTCATAACAAAGATTTGATTGATGTTCCTTCGATCAAAGAGATTAAGGAAGTTGTTTTCTCATTTGAGGGGGATAAAGCCCCTGGCCCTGATGGTTTACCTATGCTTTTCTTTCAAAAAATTTGGAGCGTAGTGGAAAATGATCTTGCTAATGTTGTTAAGGAATTCTTTGGAAGTCACAACTTGCTGTAACAAATCAATGGTACCTTATTGGTCCTTATTTCAAAGATTGTTGGCGCTAAATATTTTGACCACTTTAGACCTATAAGTCTATGTAACTCTTTGTATAAAATCATTTCTAAAGTTCTCACTTCTAGAACGTGGCCATCCTCCCTCTTTTGATAGCCCCCCAATAGAATGGATTTGTCCCTAGTAGGCAAATTTTAGATTCGGTTATCATGGTGCATGAAAACATTCACTCTTTGGATGTGGCTGGTAAACAGGGTTTTTTCTTAAAGATGGATCTATCCAAGGCCTATGATCGGGTTGATTGGAGCTTCCTAGGAATGGTTCTAAAGAAATTTGGTTTTGGTGACAGAATTATTCAGATAATCTTCCAGTTAGTAACGACTGCATCCTTCATAGTTATTATCAATGAAACGACTTCTAATTTTTTAAAAATTCTAGAGGTTTAAGGCAGGGAGACCCTATATCTCCAATTCTTTTCACCATTATGGAGAAATGCCTAGGGAGATACATGATGTTGATGGTTTTGAAGGGGAACATTCAGGGTCTGAAACCCTCATCGAATAATCTTATCTATTTGTGTGCCCAATTCATGGATGATACTATTACCATGGGGTCTTCCACCCTCCAAGAAGCATGGGCCATGAAAATTACTCTTAGTATTTATACTAGGGCTATTGGTCAGCTCATTAATTGGAATAAAAGTACTTTGTTTTTTATCAATACTCCGGAGGTTAGACAACAAAGAATAGAAAGGATCGTGGATTGTAAAATAAGTTCTTTCCCTTCTACCTATCTTGGTCTCCCTCTTGGGCTAAAAGTTAGTGAGTCTTTCTAGATCTCTCTGATTGATAAGTATACCAAAAAAATTTCTGGATGGAAAGGGATTCTCTTATCTGAAGCGAGTAAAGTGACTTTACTGAAATCTACTCTTCAGAATCTGGCTATCTATGCTCTGAGCATTTTTAAGATCCCTACCAAATTCGCAAAGAAGATTGAAAGTATCCAAAAAATATTTATTTGGTCAGGAACAGAGGAAAGAAACCGTATCCCTCTGGTGGCCTGGGATAAGGTGTGCAAACCTAAAAAGATGGGAGATCTTGGTTTGGGACCCATTAAGATTATCTATTATGCTCTTCTAGCTAAACAAGTTTGGAGGATTTATGGTGAGGAGAAAGATTAGAACAAGATTTGCAAACAAAAATATATATTTGATCAACCCTCCCTAAAGGACTTCCTCTCTAGTGAGGAGAGGGTGAGAGGCTCTAATTTCTGGAACGGTATCAACAAGGCTAGGGAAACTGTTGGGAAAGGGAAAAAGTGGAGGTTGGGAAACAACAAAATTATTAATTTTTGGGAAGAGGCTTGGCTAATAGATAAACCCCTTTGTGCCATACCTAAGATTGTGGACATTATGAATTGCTGCAAAGATAGATATGGGTCCAAAGTGGAAGACTATTGGAGTGGGAATGGCTACAGCTAGTCTTCTTCAATTTGATTGTCCGGCATCAAAACCCTTTTGGTCTAATGCTTGGAACAACTCTCTAACCCCCAAAATTAAAATTTTTTATTAGGATTTTATCCAAAATAAAATTTTAACTATGGATAATATTATAAAACGTGGTTTATATTTTTTGAATAGATGTTCTTTATTATGTTTAGACGAGGAGAACGCTAGCCACCTTCTCTTGCATTGTCCTTTCTCTCAACAGGTTTGATCTTTCCTCTAGCAGAAGTGGAATATTTGCTAGTTTTTTCCTTCAACAATCCAGGACTTCTTCCAATAGTGAAAATGCCTGAGTTCAAACAAGATGGTTACTGGGGTGTGGAATTTGATTGCCCCTCATGTTGTGCAGAACCTATGGAAGGAAAGAAATAATAGGATATTTAGAGATAAGAAGTTTGAGCCTATTGTTTTTGAAAAAGTAATAAGCAGAATCTATGAAAACTTAAAGAAAAAGGGGAGTAAATACCAACAAATTGATTGTTGGGACTTAAATGAGAAAAAAGGGAAGAACAACAAGCAGGAGAATAGTGTATGGTTATCTCCTCCCAATGGTTGGATCAAAATAAATTTTTATGGTGCAGCGAAAGGTAACCCTGGCCAAGTGGGTTGCGGCGGTATTGTAAGCGATAGTAGAGGTAATTTCTTAGCCGCCATTGTTGTCCCTTTAGGAATCCAGACGAATCATGTGGTCAAAGCTCTTGGGGCTTTTTATAGTATGGATTGAGAAAAAAAATTAAATTATCAAAACATATGGTTAGAAGGAGATTCCATGAACATTATAAAATGTCTTAAAGGCGAGTCTCCCCCATCGTGAACTATAGGAAATGCTATTAAAAAAGCTAAAGATATTTTAAATTTTTTCTATCAAGTTCACATTTCCCATGTGTATAGGGAAAGTAATGGGGTGGATGATAGCTTGGCAAACTACGGGATGAGATCTAATGATGTCACAACATGGGAGTACCTCACCAATCGGAATGATATTAAAACCAAAATTAATTATGAAAAGATCAATAATGAGGGTTTATTATTTTTTAATGGGGTTTAAAGCCTCAAATGATACAAATGTTGTAGACAATCATTGGAAAGAGAGGTGTAAGGGAAGAAATATTAATTATAGCTTTATCTCCCATGCTTACTGGGTAATTCTAGTCACTTCTCTTTCGCTGCAAGTTAATAAAGGCTTTTGTGTTTCTGTCTTTCTACTTTTGGTAAGAGAGAGAGATCAGTTTTAATTACAGTGGGATGGTTGGTGATCTTAAGAGAGAAGAAACTGACAATTGCAGGAAGCTGAAAGAGGAGGATATGGCCATGGTGTGGCATAAGTTGGAGAAAGGTGGGGTCACCCCATAAATGGAGAAACTTCATGGTTTCGACAAATCTGTTACTCAGAAATTTTGTGAGGGATGGTGTAACAACGAGGTGACCATGGATGGTAAAATGATTACCCTAACAGTGGATGTTATAGCCCAAATTGTTGGCATTCCCAACAAGGGTCTCAAATTTCACAGGAACCGTAAGATTTCAGACATGGTTGTGAAGAAATTTTTGAAGTCTGATCAAGAGAAGGATATTTTCAGTCAGGCAAAGGCTAATGGATTTATTGATGCCAGCAAGATTAAGAAAATCTTGCATGAGGTGTTTCTCATTATCATGGAGTAGATAACTCTGGATGGTCGCTTCACGAGGGCACATTCCCACCATTTCATGATGTTAAATCACTTCAGGTACAAGGATTTGGTGAATATTCTATACTATTTGCATAGTTCTCTGGTTAAAAGCCTTACTGAACATCAGAAGAAAACTACGAAAAATGTGTTGCACGAGGGTTTGATTTTGTTAATTTACGAACACAAGGGATAACATCCATGAACCCAGTAATAAAACCCCTAGCATGAGGAAGGGGAAACATAAAGCCGGGGAAGATTTGGAGGACAACTCCAAGAAAGTTGGGTCTAGCGTTGCTAAGCGTGAAGAGAAAAGCTGGAGTGGTGAGGATGAGTCTGATATTGAGGATTCAGGTAATAATAATAGGGCTGATATTAACCCTAGTCACAATGAGGATGAATATATTACTGAGGAGTCTGGTGGGGAAGAAGAAATGCAAGTTGAAGAGGAGAGTGAAATGGGTAAAAATGATAAGACCGAGAAGCAAGCTGAAGAGGAAGATGTCAAGATGGAAGATTATGACCAGCTTTGGGAAAGGATGAACAACGACCATGACTCGGGAAATGAGAAGGAGGGCAGAGTCAGTTTGGATACTAGGAAGGTCATCATAAATAGGGAAGTTACGTTTGGTGAAAACCCATGATAGAACTCAAAGAACTTAGAGTACCTTGTGGATAAAGTTGTCTAGATTTCCACCATAGAGGCCCTTGAAAGGGAGGAAAGTGAGAAAATGGAAGAGGTGTCCATTCTTGGTAACTTTGTGGCAGGGGTTAGGCATGAAATTCTGGTGTCTCATGACACGCAAGAGAACTCTGAGGATGAAATAGAGAATGTTAACAATAAGAGGGTCAGGGAGTCCTCTATTAAGCTCATCTTCGATGATTTTAATGATAAAGAGGAGATCACCATAGTGTCACTCCAAATGGCTAAAGTTGAGGCTCTGTACTCTTTCAGGTTCAAGAAATCAAAATGTTGAACTTGAAATGTAGAAAATTGGAGGCTAATAACAATAAGCTTAAGGAACAAATGGCTGGGGGAAGCAAGGAACAAGAAATGAATCTCACTCAGGAAGTGAGAAATTCTATGGATACTATCAAGGGTCGGGTAGACAAGCTAGAGAATACCATTTATGAGATTCTTCAGCATAGCAAAGATAGTATGAAAGACACCAACTCCAACCTCAAAGGCCTGATTAAAATTCTTGAAAATAGGATGGGGAAAGTTGATGATCACAAGGATGAGATCCTGGAGGAAAGTGGTGGGTCGGGAACTAGAACCAGGGCCAGTGTGAAGAAAAAATCTTGCCTGTGAATATGAATGTTAATGAGCTCAAAGCCATCATCAGGAGGATGGAGGAGATCAATGAAATGATGGATGATACTTTGAAGAGTAACCTCACTCTGACTGGTGCTGGTGTTTGATTCGGGTGCTTTGTTGGGTGCTCCCTCTGTACTGGATGTTGTTGGTTTTTTCTCAGGTGTTTTTTTTCTATCTTTTGTAGGGTTGTTTTTTGTTTGTTTCCAGCTTTTTGTTAGTGTTATGTAATGCTCTATCTTTATCTTTCTCATTTGTAAAGGGTTTTGGGTCCCTTCAAAACTTGTTTTTACCAATTAATCAAAACAATTTTGGAACATTGGAAATTATTCTTTTAGGGCCCTCAAGTGGTCACCCAAAGTCATTAATGATGAATTTTAGGCAGCCATGTCTTGGTTGGATTACCCTGAAGAACACTCCACTATTTTGATCTTTTATTCCTCATATTCTTGCCTCTATTGGGAATGTTACTTGGATGGATGATCCTAGAGTCACCTTCCCACACCTAGATGCTAGGGTTTTGGTGTCTCTAAACTTGAGAATTGACATTTTAGATAAAATTGAAATTGTCAAGGAAGAAAACAATTTTTTCTACAAGGTGGAAGTTCTTGGTGGTATTAATGTGTGTTTCCTCTATCATCGTGAGGGCATATCTGTCAAAATTTCCCTATCCTATCGAAGGGTGCAGGAAGAATTTCAAACCCCAATCTTGTGGTTTTATCTAAAAAATAAAATAAGGGATAATGCCTCCCTCGCCACTTTGTATCCTCCTCTTAGTGTTTCACCACTCTCCATCGCTCCCTCTGCTAAATCTCATTATTAGCTAGGCATCGACCCTAGTGTTGGAACATTCTAATTTGGCCCCTTACATTATCCCTAAGATACCACCCCCTTTGTTGTGTGGCATGTTGGTGCTCAAATCAATAGATTGGATTTCCTATGGGCTTGCCAATCCAATGCTGGGAAACCCAAGTGATTTGGCCAACTAACAAGTTCAACCAAAACAAGGTTGGAACTTCTACAATTCTGGCTCTATAGGGCCAAGGCTAGTAGACCTATACCTTAACTTATCTCTCAAGCTTGAGGATTTTTATAGAAGATATGATAGCATCTCAAACCTCTCTTTCAAGTGTGGCAAACATACACTTGAAAGAAATCCAATTGTGATAAATCACAACAAACACTGCAAGACTGAAAAACTTTTGAGTAATTGAAAGAATGTTTAGTAAATATGTATGTAAATTGAAATGAACAGATGGGTAGATGTCACAAAACTTAAACAATGAACTGAGTAACCATAATCCAATAAATGAATATATCAGTGCCTTATTCGATAATGGGCAATAGAGTCGAAATCATCCCAACCTTGTGTACGACCTCATAGACAGTTTGCAAGAAACATATCACTTCAAAGGTGTTCAAATGAGCATGTATTCAAATGAGCATGTATCTCAAGATAAATCCACAGCTATTTCAATTGAATTTAAATTTTCAAATGATAGACCGATTGATTGTGGCAATAAATCAATTGAATTTAACCATGCAAGATGAAAATACCAATTGATAAATAAGTTGTAAATTTAATCAAAAGTATGCAACATCAAACTATCACTTTGAAGAAAATCAAAATATTTAATCCAAGGGACTAATTGAAAACAAAGTTGAATCTATTCCCATAGATGAAAGAAAAAACACTTATGTTTATTGATTTTGAAAAAATGGCACATCAAGGTTCATATTACAGTTGTTGCTCCAAATCTATCCAATCTATAAAAAATGTATCTTCTTGTTGTATCTATGTTACATGGTCTTGGAATCCCTATTTATATAAATTCCAAGCATACAAGCTTCAGACCAATGTGTCTCTTGATAACTAAAACCTAACCCTAAGATCAACAACTGAACATTACATTTACAATCAAGGAATAATTAATATGCTTGTCTAAAAATGGTTGTCGACCATAAGGACTCAAAATAATGGTCACTTATAAAACACTTGTGATTTGTTAGAGACAATTCAAAATAATGATTATGTGTTAAGATCATTATGGTACTTCAACCATATGCTCATCTATATGCTCTGTATAAAATTTGCATGATATTAGGTATCACGAACAACTTCAGTATTAGAAATGTCAAGGTTGTCGACCATAATCTGACATCCTCTATCTTTGTGAAAATTCCTCAGAGAACGTGTTCATGTAATCATCTTCCTTAATCCCTGAAAATTGCATTATCTTATTAGTAGATGGATCCATAGTACGCTCCACCTTTGAGACCCTGCATGAAAAATGATAACGACGTATCAGTCAATAGACAAAACCCTAACTAGTATATAATATAATTAAAATATTAAAACAATGTAAAGAAAATCCAAGTCAACACTGCCACCCAAGCATTTTGTCTTTTTCATCGCTGAAGTCACATGTCAACATCTCGCAATGCCGCCATGGGTAAAATTCATCCAGTATTTTATTCGCGAGATCACTCCAGCCATACATCTCTTCTGTGCTTTAACCTCCCATCAGCCATCTATCTTTGCTTAAACTTTTTGTGGGCCTGGGATACGTGTTGATCTGTTGCAATGCCTTGAAGATTAATGAATGGTCATCTCTTCTTTGAGGGATAGCACCAGTCGTAGATCATATCTGAACTTTAACCGTTGATCTTTGTTCTTCGCCGCTCAGACTTTATTGGGGTCGGGACACATTTTTATCAGGCGCGTTCCCTCGATGGATAAAACTCTGCATCTTCTCTCAATGGCATCACGCCCAGCGTACATCTTCACTGATGTTTAACTGTAGATCTTCATTACTTCTTATGAATTTTGTGGGTCCAGGAACATGTGTCGTCACTGCACAATGCCTTGAAGGGTAAAGAATGTTTACTTCTCGATTGCGGGATTATGTCGACCGTCAGATGAAAATTGATCTGCGTAACACATACTTTCTTTTGACCCCACCTAGCCAAGATCTTGGTAGACACGCGTCAGCTAGGCGCATTCCCTTAATGGTTAAAAGATGTGCATCTGTCACTCAAGGGATTGCGTCAGCCGTTGATCCTTGCTGAAGATTAACCTTAGACCTTTGTTCATTTACTTAGAGCACTTGTGGGCCCGATACACGCGTCGACATTGTGCAATTCCTTGATGGTAAAGATCGTCCATCTTCTTCTTTAAGGAATAACGCTAGCCGTTAGATGGAGTTAGATTTGCGTTGAAGATTAAAACACCAGACAGATCTACACAAGGATAAAATATAACAAAAAGACAGCGAAAATACATACAACGGCTAGATTTGTGAATTTAAATATGAATATGCAGGCCGACAAATACAAGACTTAAACAATAGCATGATTTATGAAATGAAATCATAAGTCATAATAATATGGGTATAGAATATACTTCCCTGAGTCCTTTTGACATGTAAATTTTCCTATAAATTTGGGTTCCACCATGCCCTAGTATTTTTTCCCCCACCCCCACCTTCACTAGACCCTCCCATCAAACCCGCATCTAAGAGAGGTAGACCCAATAAAAATAATTCCCAACAGATAGTTGTTAATGAGATTAAGAAGAAGATTTATTAGAAACAGAATGATAAAAATTCCTCCAAGTCATTTCCTTGCAACTTGAAGTCCTATTCAATGTTCTCAAACATCTATAGGCCTTTGGATTTGAAGCCTAAAGAGCCCCCAGAGGAGAAACCCTTACTTGCTCCAAATTCAATGGTGAATACCATTGTAAGAGATCCTGAGAATTTTGGGAAGAGTGATAGGATCCCGCATGGACCTCCTATACATTTTTCCTCCTGTAAGTCCTCAAATGATATAGCTCTTCATAAAAAGTTTAGTTCTCTTGCAGAACAAGATATCCTTTCTGAATCTGCATGGGTTTGATCATATTTTGATCACTGATCCAGGCAACAAAAAATCTAATCACGTTAAGGATACAAGTGTCACTATGTCAAGTAGACTCATAGTGGAGCGAGCCAAAACTTCCTTTGAGGACCCCCAATGGTTCTCGCCTTTCAATCCTTCCCTAGGCCTGAACTAGGCCCTACGATTCCTCTATATTCAAACTATGTTGAGGATCATCAAGGTGGAAACATTGGCAATGTTTCTTTCCCAATCAGTCTGGAGCTTCCCCAATTCCTCATGTCTCCCAAAGAGCCCGAGTTGTTCTTGGTACCCTTAAATGATCCTAGACATGAACCTAGGCTAGATATAATAGAATTTTCCCATCCTTCTACGATTGGCCCCTTGTATTGTTTGTAAGGTAGATGTAGACCTAGGTGGTGTTCATTCACAAAAAAATAACATAACCTATAGATTCTCCAGGTCGTAACTCTAAAAGAAAGAAGTTTGATACTAGCCTCCCTAAATGCTTTGATAGCTTCAGGGTTGGTATGGACATGTTTGATTAATGTTGATATGGGAATACAATACATTCATGGAATATAGAGGTATAAGAATCCCTTGACAAAAAATATATTGTCGAGAGATTAGTGAATTCCTTTAGTAGAAAGGGTGTTATTTTCCTCCAAGAAGTCAAAGCCACACATTTCATGTTTGAAGTTATCCTGAAGTGCATTTGGAAGGGTGCCTAATACTTTGTAACCCAACATGAAAAGGGTAGAGGAGGCACTACCATTTTTATTGCTAATAAATGATCTTAATATGTTAAGGATGTGGGAGTTTCCCCTTGTAATAGGGTCGTTTGGGTTATGATGGAGAAATAAGATGAAACCTTTGACATGTCCCTAATGATTATAGGAAAATAACTGGTTAGTTGAAGTATCTCTACAATTTGAAAGACATCACTTTGATCTTTGAGGGATACTTCAATATGGTTAAAATGGAGAAAATAAGCAAGGGGGAAATGAATGTGAATGGAAAGGTAATGAGCTATTATATTGGGTTGGACTCAAATACAAGCTTAACCTCTTTGAATCCCTTGAGAAAGTAAAGGATGATAATTAATTATATATGGTTTACATGGTGTAACTCTTATCAAAGGCAAAAATTAATTCAAGTAGAATTGATAGATTCCATGTGAACAAGGATGGATTTAATATTCAATTAGAAGATGGTGGTTGTGGTTTGAGGGAACACCCCTCTACCCTAGTTGATCATCATCCTATAATATCAAATATTCAGGTCATTAAGAAAATTAGTAACACTCTAGGTAACTTTGAAAAGTTCATGCTTAATATTGTACTTCTTAAAGATGAGTATTTTTGCAATGCAATCACTATGCTAAGGAAGATCAATCAATGGATGATTAAAGATAAAATTTCCATTGAGAAATAGATGAACATGAATAATTGGCAGATCTTACTGCAAACTATTGTCAAGAAGAAGGTTATAAAAAATAGGAGAGTTGAATCTAAGCTTAATGATGAGTTATTTGAAACTAAAAAGCTCCTTCAAGAGTGTTTCTTAATGGATTGACATTTTCACTAATTAACTCAATTTCAGATTCTATCACCCTTACTAAGATTAATACAATTAAACAATAGTTGGGAGAATTGATTATCTCCTCTCTGAATTTTATTATGAAGGTAGAGTTCCCTTTGTTTGATATAATTTTGGGCTTTAGGATATATGATGCAGATGAAAATTGGGTTAACACCAATCAGACAAAACTCATTTCAAAATGGACAAAGACTTTCATCTTACAAGGGGTTCTCATTACCAACACTTCAATGCAACTTGAGGGTGCACAAACATGGCTAGAAGGATTAGTTCATGGAAATAACCTACTCTCAATGGTATTATTAATTTTATGACATTGAAAGCATTAGGAGACATCAAACAACCACTCCCAATACTTGACATCAAACCTGATCACCAACCAAGGTTACTTCCCTCATAAATTGCTCCTAGGCCTTGTGACCCTATTCACCCAATTTTTGGCCAATAACTTGCAGACCCTTGATCTTTAACCCAAAAAGAAGATATATTTAGACACCCAATTGGAATTTTGATGACATACATGAAATTGATCCCCTGTTGTTTGGAACGTAATGAGCAATAATTGACTGATAAATAGTTTTGAGGCCTAATTAGCCCTATTTAAAAAATAAACCCCTCTAAGATTTAGCACAATCGTACAACCACAAATCCTAACAGATGGAATTCATCATCAAACCACATAATCCACTAGTTGTAGGCACCCAAGAACATTATATTTCAACCATCACTTCTAATTCACCAATTTAGAGTTATTTGTAACTCGTCACGTAGCAATGTCGGGCTAGGTCTCGCATTTTATCACACCACACATGATCTCCCATGCTCCAACCAACAAAATCATTGAGGGTAAATCCTGCACTAACATTCCACCCGGTTTGAGAATTTTCCCACAGTGGAATATGGAAAAAATGACATGTTATGAGCCAAACCCACCAAGGGCTTTGTGATTGTTTTCACAAAAAATCCCCTAACTTCCTTGAAATTTTATGGAATTAAACCAAACCACAACCAAAAAAAAGTGGAATAACTCTATTCTCAAATCATATAAGTCTCCAACCATGAAAGTAGAGTATGGACCTGGACTAGGCTCTGAAACAACGAAAAAGCAGTTATAATGCACAACAAACAATGTGTTTTTCATTCAAAATTTATTCCAAGGTAACAACAACCATGCCTCAAGAGAGTAGAGGCCTATTCAATATTTTTTCCCTCATTACCAATGGTCCCTAACAATGTTTTGAATCGGGTGACTATTAACTACCTAAAATGCAATTAAAAGTTGCAAAGTTGCTAGTGCAACTTTTGCAACATTACAACCTTATTGACAACTTTTATTCCAACGACCCAAATGGCCCCAAATCACTTATGTTTTCCCTATACATGCTAAAATATTCTAAATAAGCCTTTTTATATCAATTCTAATCATAATTGGCACTTTGACACCCTTAGACCATATTTGACCATATCAAGACCATATTGGCCTATTAGGACTAATGACTAAAATGTCTTACAATTTGAATTGACCTTATTATAATTGGTCCATAGGACCTTATTAGAGCACACCATGATATAAACAAGAGAATAATTACAAATTATCCTTTAAGAGGCATGTCATTAACTTGGTGCCCCTGCACCATACACTCTAGGAAAGAGAAATATCAAGTCCCATTTGAGATAAGTTCTTGGGCAGGGGTACCATTTTTCTTTATGTCTTCTTCAATCACCCAAATAGAATCCTCATGTGGTAAACCCTACCATTTGACTAGGTATTCATTGTATACCTTGTTCCTAGTCCTTTTCACTTCCCTTGTGTACAAGATACCTTCAAGTCTGACCAGTTCTAGTTGTGGTAAGTCTTTTACCCATCCTTCATCAGTGAGGCTTTCTTCATGACTTGTACCTGCAACCATAGATCTTTTAAAGGGATACAAATTAGAGACATTAAATATAGGTCAGATAGAAACCTCAGGAGGGAGTTCTATCTCATAGGCATTGGTTCCATATTTGTGAAGCACTTTACAGGGTCCACTCTTCTTCATAAGCAGTTTGGTATACTTCCCCTTGCGAAATATCTCCTTCAAATGGGAAAGAACCAAATCCCCAACATTGAATTGAACATTCCTCCTTTTTAGATATGTCTGCACTTTGTAATTTTCCACATTCTTTTTGAGGTACTCTCTTACTTGATCATGGATGTCTTTCATATTTCTGGAAAACTCCTCACCTTATGCACTTATTTTCTCCATTCCCTTCAGATCTCTAATTTCATAGACCCCTCTTGGACTCATGTCATATAACACTTCAAATGGGCTTCTTCCTATGCTTCAGTTAAGGGAGTCATTGTATGCATATTCTTTTTGATGGATTACCAAATCCCATTTATGGCCATGTTCTTTTGTAAGACACCTTAATAGCTTCCCAAGTGACCTATTAACCACCTCTATTTGTCCATATGTTTGGGGATGGTATTCGGAACTATATGCCAAATTTGTGCCCAACTTTCTCCACAAGGTCCTCCAAAAGTGACCTATAAACTTTGAATCCCTATTAGACACAATTCTCAAAGAAAGTACATGGATTCTTACAACCTCTTTAAAAAAAAGACCTACAATATTAGAGGTATCACTAGTGCACTTGAAAGGGATAAAATGTGTCATTTTACTAAATCTATCCACCACAACAAAAATACTATCAAATCCTCTTTGTGTCCTAGGTAGCCCTAAAACAAAATCCATGATTATCTTCTCCCAAGGTCTATTTGGTATGGGAAAAGGCTGATATAACCCTGCATTTGAAGAGGTGCCTTTTTCTCTTTAACATATGGTGCAACTTTCCACAAACGTCCTTACATCTACTTGCATTTTAGGCCAAAAGTAAAACCTTCTAACCTGCTCCAAAGTTTTATCAATACCAAACTAACCTCCAAGAATCCCACTATGCTTCTCCCTTATCAAATTTTCTCTCATAGAGCACCTTGGTATGCACAATTGAGCCCCCTTTCATAAAAAATCATCGTGTAATACAAATTCAACATACTCACTGTGAAAAACATCTAAGAATTGATAACAAACAACAAATGCATCTTTGAAGTCCTCATCATCTTGATACATTAGCTTTGAGTGCATTTATGCCTACACTGTGTAGTTGTATCTCTTACACCATGATAGATCTCCTACTAAGATCATCAAAAACTTTGGTTTCTTGTCCTTTTTATGCTTAATTGAGAAGGTATAGACCTACAATTATTCCACCCATTTCATGTGTCTATGGTTCAACTTATCATGTCCATTCAAGAAACTAAGTGCATGATTATTGGTGAATAGAAAAAACTCTTTAGGTAAGAGGTAGTGTTTCCATTTCTTTGAGGATTTGACCATATCATAGAGATCTAATTCATAGTAAGAGTACTTTCTCTTAGTTTCATTTAAATATTCACTGAAAAATGCCATGGGTTTCCCCTCTTGGCTCAGGACTGCACCTATGGATTGTTTGCTTGCCACATTCAAAAGTAAGCACTTTGTTAAAATCAGGTAAAGTGAGTATTGGTTGTTGAGACACCCTCCTTTTCAAGTATTAAAAAACCTCATTTCTTCATTGGTTCATTGGAATTTACCTCTCTTATCTCCCTTAATTGTTTATATGATAGGTGCACAAATATGATTGAAATTCCTTATGGATTTTTTGTAAAATCTTGCAAGGCCATGGAAACTTCTTGCCTCTGCTATTTTTATAGGTGTTGTCCAACTAAGGATGGCTTAAAATTTAGAAGGATCCATCTTCAAATGACCCTTTTCTATGACAAATCCAAGATACACCGATTCTTCTTTCATAAACTCACACTTTTGAAGTGTTGAGATTTTAAGATGTTGAGATTTTAAGATCGGTGCATATGTAATAGCACTACCCAGATTGTATGGTATGTGTTTTTCAAATGCAACAATCTCTCTTTCATTAATATTGAGAAAGAGACTAGGAGAGACATGTCCCTTCACGGGACATGTCCATTCATTATAATTTTATAATGTTTTATTAACCAATCATCTATTAGAATAATATAAGTTTGCATAATATACATATAATATAACATATACATATGTATATGTATATATATGTATGTGTGTGTGTGTGTGTGTGTATATATATATATATATATATATATATATATATATATATATATACGAATATAATATATTATTATTAATCAATATCTAAGTATTATATTTATTCTAAATGATCATATGACTCAAGCTACAAACATTAACACTCCCTCTTAGCTAGGGAGGATGATCGAACAAAATGTCTAGTGGTATACCTTGTCAAAACTCACTACAACATTTGGGGTTGAATTTCAACGCCAATTTGCGATGACACTACCATTTGTGTGATTTTTTTTTTTTTTTTCAAGTGCCCCCAATGCTATCGTAACAGTGACAGTACTGTCGGAATTGCGACACCCGTGTGATTATAAACAAAAAAGAAAAGAAAAAAAAGAAAGGCTCATTTCTAATTTAGCGCAAATAGGGCCTAACTGTGGAAGATTGGAATCTTCGTATGTGGTAGCCACGACTTTATCAGGTAGGCATTCAAGCTTTGTATTCTCATTAACTCAACTTCATTTTGATGGCATTTGTTGATTTAATGTCACAATATGAATATTAATACTGGCATTGTTGGCATTGTTAATACTGGAAATGTCTTGATGGATCGTAGGCTTCAAGCTAGGGCATCATGCATTGTTTATGAGCTCACTATTTAATACTGGCATTTTTTACATCTTTGCATTTCGAATGCTTGATGACCCGCGAGCTTTGAGAGCTAGAGCATCATTGCTATTACCTTCAAGGCATTGTGTGAAGTGTTTGATCTCTCTTTATTTGTTTCGTTGTTGATATTCACTATGTGGTACTCCCCGTTTATGATCATTTCATGAGGAAATGTCTTGATGGCTCACGGGCTGCAAGTTAGGGCATCATGCATTGTTTTTTAGCTCACTGTTTAATACTCGCATTGTTTACATCTTTGCATTTTGAATGCTTGATGACCCGCGAGCTTTGAGAGCTAGGACATCGTTGCTATTACCTTCAAGGCATTGTGTGAAGTGTTTGATCTCTCTTTATTTTTGTTGTTGTTGATATTCACTATGTGGTACTCCCCATTGATGATCATTTCATGAGGAAATGCCTTGATGGCTCGTGGGTTGCAAGCTAGGGCACCATCCATTGTTTATTAGCTCACTGTTTAATATTGGCATTGTTTACATCTTTGCATATGGAATGCTTGATGACCCGCGAGCTTTGAGAGCTAGGGCATCATTGTTATTACCTTCAAGGCATTGTGTGAAGTGTTTAATCTCTCTTTATTTGTTTTGTTGTTGATATTCACTATGTGGTACTCCCCGTTTATGATCATTTCATGAGGAAATGTCTTGATGGCTTGCGAGCTGCAAGCTAGGGCATCATGCATTGTTTATGAGCTCAATGTTTAATACTGGTATTCGTTTACATCTTTGCATTTGGAATGCTTGATGACCCGCGAGCTTTGAGAGCTAGGGCATCGTTGCTATTACCTTCAAGGCATTCTGTGAAGTGTTTGATGTCTCTTTATTTGTTTTTTTGTTGATATTCACTATGTGGTACTCCCCGTTTATGATAATTTCATGAGGAAAAACATGGTATCTTCTTTCCTTTCTACAACATTCTTGTGAGTGCACATGTCCTGTAGCATGGTTTTTCTTTTAGAAGTTTATGGATTGACTATGCACATGCATAATTGTAGATGAGGATTAGTATTAGGATTTCATTCATTGCTTAGATCTTCTTTATTTAACCCCCATCTCTCTTTTCTTTGCATGTTCTGGATCACGCAGGAGCGCACTGGATTCATACCCGGGTCAAAAATTCATCACTTCAGGCAATGTCCGGTACCCTTATTATTTGTGTTCATCCTCTTATGTATGCATGTACTCTTGCATATTCTTCTGAAAGTTGGCTATGCTCACAGCAGTCCAGATGATTTTATCTTTCAGTTCCTTTCCTTGTATAGTATATACAAGTTATTTGGCATATAATAGTATATACATGTAATCTTTAGATGCAGAAATTTATTTTCCTTTACATGTATCTTTTCATGAAATGAACACAAATTAAACAAGATCATCTAATAATGCAAACTAGGGTACTGTAGTCACTCATCT
>MU223664.1:1143926-1154474 GCA_018584345.1 Thuja plicata
ATTATGGTTGGGGTTAGCATTATATTCGAGATCTAACTACACCCTAACTCCTATTAAACTATATCTAACAAAATTAAATTAAAACATATCTAACAAAATTAAATTAAAACATTTTAAAACATATCTAGAACAAAATTAAATTAATTAAATAACTAACATATTTAATTAACTAAAAAAAAAGATTATATTAATTACATAACTCATTTTATATAAAATCATATTATTTTATTTCTACGATTAAAAAAAAAATACTAAATAAACAAAAATAACTATTAAATTAAAATATTTCTTTTAAATTACAACTATTTTCTATTAATTAAACAAAAAATAACTATTAAACAAAGATTTTTAATTAAAAAACAATTATTTAATACTAAATAAATAAAAAAACTAAAAAAAAACATTTAAAAATATTAAAATAAAAAAATAAAAAAGGTACTTACCCCTTCCGGCTGGAATACCCCTGTAGCTCTCCTCACAACCCTGTAGCCGCTATATGACAATGAGCCGCGCGGGCCTTTTTTTTTTCTTATATAAACTTTTGGGGGTCCGGCCAGACCCCCGCGCCACATAGGCGCCACCTGGCACCTAAAAGGCGCCACGAGGGTCCGGCTGGACACCATCCGACCAGACCCATTCCGGCCGGACCCTCCTAGGATGTCCTCTACTATGACACACTATTATACTTTTACCCTATGCAGCTGCAAGTGCATTCTCGATTCAGAGTGGGAAAATCTTATTTTGGATGCGAGGGAGAGAAGCCAAACACATAAAGAACATGCACATAAACACGATAGATGGGAAACATAAATGTAGATATCACAACAACTAAGAAACATAAATGTAGATATCATGATCATAATTGTTTGGAGACACAACATAATTGAGTGGTATACCCAGACGATGCAACACAACCACTACTCCTCTAGTTCTAAGTTGGTGTTGCAGGATCCAAAAACCATAGATAAGGAATAAATTTAAAGAGCAGAGGAGGGTCGTAATGACCAAAATAATACAAGACCCCTATATTATTTTGATCGTTATGGCCGTCCTCCTCCGCTCTCTAAATTTATTCCTTATCTACGGTTTTTGGATCTTGCAGTGCCAACTTAGAACTGGAGGAGTAGTGGTTGCGTTGCATCGTCTGGGTATACCACTCAATTATCTTGTGTCTCCAAACAATTGTGACCATGATGCCTACATTTATGTTTCTCAGTTGTTGTGTCCCAGGATCCCTTATGACCTTTTATGACCCTTTACGATCCCTAAGATTATATCTTAGAGATCTTAAAGTGTCGTAAAGGGCCATAAGAGGCTCCTAGGAGGGGCCAGATGAGCTTCCACCTTCACGTGGTTGGCCCTATTAAGTAGATAATGTTAAACTATTCTCGAAACAAAGAGAAGCTCAATATTTTAAGGTCCCACTCCATGCACACGACAATTTTTTTTTAAAAAAACATAGCATACTGTCGCAATTGCGACGGTATTCAGTGGATGACCGACGCTAAAACACTACACGTGACATCCAGATGTTGGAATAGTCTGACAGCTGGACGTCGCATGTACAACATGTCCGTTGCATACCCGTCGTAATGGATACACTCATAATGTGTAACGATGGCATACTAACCCTCATAGCTGGTGCATATTGCGACGGTCATGACCGTCGCAATAATGAAGGACATAGCCACCATCGGTGATTTCAACACCAAAACTGCAACATCGGTATGTGTCGCTTTCCTGACAAAGTAGTGTCGTAATTGCGACGCATAGCTGTCAAAAAGAGGTCTCAAATGTACTAGTGACTTATGACACTCACCATATCTATACAAAACATCAACACTCCCTCTTAGCTAGGGAGGATAAACACATGATATGATATTTCCCCAGTGTAATATGTGAGTATAGACAATCATTTAAAATTTATATCATTTTACTGATATCACGAGCAATGGTCCTCAACTATCAAGTCTGTGATACTCACCAAGTACTCAGAACAATGGTCTCCAAATATCAACTCACAAGATATTCACCAAGTGCTCAAAAATGATTATCATGAATAATGGTCTTCAAGTATCAAATCCATGATACTCACCAAGTACTCAGAGTAATGGTCTCCAAATATCAAGTCCATGATATTCACCAAGTACTCACAAATATCCATGGTATATGCACAGACATCATGTCTCATGATGTCTATCATATGGATATTGTATCATGGCATGTCCACGGATATTATGTCACATAATATCCACCATGAAGATCTCTAAATCATCTATGGTTTATTTAATGGTATCAGCCTTATGATATCTACCATGATGTCTAAGAGATCCTAACCATCATGACATGTCCACAGATATCAAGTCACATGATATCAATCAGGATGGAGATGTTGCAAAGTTGTCACCTCACAACATCAATCAAATACAAGTGTTCATTGTCGAAAAGTTGTCACCTTTCTTCAATGTTCATAGGAGGGCCCATAAGTCATGGAAACACACACATGACATCCAACTTGACTCATCTCAGAGGGTGGATACACCATGGCTCATCCTAAAGGGTGGAAACAAAGGTATTTCACCTTAGAATTCTACTCAAAGAGAAGAATGCAATAACAATCCAAATATTAGATCACAAATGTTGAAACTCCTTTTCATCAAAGGTTTTATTCTCCAACATACCAGGGTGAACTCACAATAGTGGGTTACACTTTTTCGGAGGAAGCAATTCTTCCTGAAATTTGCAAAGCAAGTGGATTTATAAAGTACTTTCGATAGAAAGTAGGGACTTTTGATAGAATGTACTTTCTATCGAAAGTACTTGATTAAGGGAAATTCCGGTCAAGTACTTTCGATAGAAAGTAGTTTCGATCGAAACTACTTTCTATCGAAAGTCTCTGATTAGAGGCCATTTGCAAAGGTTGACACAAGTATGAAGTTTTCATGGCTTCAGGGCTCAAATGCACAACTCAAATAGAAGAATAAGGAGATGTCCTTTTACATCACACAAGTACTCTAAACAAGCTTTCTAACGAATATAGATTTGACAATTTTTTAATTAATTAGGGCTATGTTTTTTTACGTGCATCGAATGTAGGTTTTTTTATCAAATATAAACCTCCAAGTTTGACGTTCAATGAAAAATAGTAGAAAAGAGAAAAAAAAATTGAAAATTAATAGTGCCCTCCGTCTTTGAGTCTACTGCCTATCAAAAAAAATTGAATTTCGATAAATACACAAGTTATAAGCTATTTAGTCAAGGGATTGCAAAATTATGGTTTACTCAACTTCAAATGTTCATAAAATATGCAATAATTATGATAATGTCATCGAACCAATTGCATGTCCTTTGTATGGATGTTACAAAACTAAATTCGAAAGAAGAACATTGATATCTATTTTAGAAAAAAAGTTATGCTCTATGAAGTCAATGTAACTCTTTGAAAATGACGTTTTCAGCAACATAGTAGTTTTCGTGGGAGAAAAAAAACCATTCAAATTAATTCAAAATAAAAATAAAAAATATATTTACAATCTAGACAGAAAATCCTAAAAGACTCTAGTTTACTCCATCTTTTGATTTCAAACGGTTTAATGGCAATATGCATCCGAATCTGAAAGTTTTTTTCAAAATGTAGAGTTCAGTGTCCGTTCAGGCAAAAAAGTGTAACCCACTATTGTGGGTTCACCGACCAAGCTTATCTCAAAAGTACACAACCTTCTCTCTATCAAGAGACTTGGTGACAATATCAGCCATCTATTTTGTAGTGGTAATGTACCTTGACTGAATAGCATTCTTATGCACTATATCTCTAATATAGTTTGCATCACTCTTGGTGAACCCCAAGTTATCCAGGAATATCATGACATAGGAGTTAGCATAAGGCATTTCAACCAACACACATGGGACTCAATCTCATGATCATAGTCCTCTGACTGCAAAACCATCTCCACTGTTGACTCCCTCTAAACCACTATGACCAAATTTATTGGAGATCAGAATGAATCGGATCTTCTAGATGCTTCCTTTAAATTTTAAGGTCTTGCAACAACCTCCTGACCTCCTCGTCCAAGGTTTCTTTAGATGAACTATCAGACTCCCTCTAAATCTAATATCAACCTTCTGACTTCCTGCCAACAATTTCTGTCTTTGATCTTTAGTTTGCATTAAGCTCTTTTCTTGAATGTCCTTTTTTTCTAACAACTTATCCATCTACCTAGGAATATCAAGACCTAGATATCTGCATAAAGGCCTTCTAGCCCACATACATGGAGCTATATCATTTGAATCATAATCCTGGTCACTAGGGAAGCCATCTTGATATGGTCTGCTCCCTTTAAATCAAGATACTTGGATGTCAACTGATGCAGATCCACTAGCTTCTCCCTCTATTACGGAAGCATACCATGTTCACATACTCCAATCATGGAAGATATCTTGCTCCAAGAGACTCTCATCATCTGGCACATAATTTATTTGATCAATGATCACAACATTCTTCGCAAGAGCAATTTACCATACACAAATGTACTTGTCTAATTCCGTAGTAACATGATTGAATGTAATAAGCTGTCCATTTATCCCCAGGCTTGGAAACACCAAACTTTCATGATAATTTGGCTTCCTTCTGAAGCTCCAAGTACATGTATCAACCTGCAATGTGAGTTATAATTCTTCCAGTAGACCTCTCAATTTATTTATTTTACAGGTGAAATAACCCTTTGAGACAATAATTGAGAATCACAGGAGCCCTAGAACAACATGCATCCCTTCAAATGGCTTCAAGGACAACACTTATGACATGAGGTGATGTCTCAAATATATTTTAGTCATACGTGATTTAATAAGTGTAGCAAATCATCCGGCACCACCTAAAGTCATATGTTTCATTGCATCTTCAAGCAACGATGTCACTGCATATATGTAGTCTTTTCCCATCAAATACCCAATGTATTCATTGTTGCCCTTTGATTATCCTTCATATGTGTTTTTCAACATCACAAGAAGTTCAAAGAAAATTCCCATCCATTCTTGAGTGGGTACAAATTCAGCTCCTCTATAATAAATTCTGCATTTACTAAGTTTATAATTCTACTTATATGATGAACACACTTCATCCTAGAATTAATATTTCTTATGTTAAGTTGTCATTTTGTTGTGTCTATATATGTTATCTTCTTTTGTATTCAACACACACTACACACACTCTTCATATATCTCAATTTAACTCATACACCAACTTCTTTGGTTTGATATTATTTGACGGCATTCTCTTCTTAGCTAGTTATCGCTTCATCACTTAATTTTGATATCAATATTTATCCAAGTTTGTTTTGACTAGAGATTCTAACACCTTTATTTGCAAGCAATCTGTCTAATGCCTTTTCTGAAGCTGCGGTCTGCCTGCTCACTAATTTTTATGAGGCCCATGTGTAATCTGGATAGTGTATTCAATAAGGCTCATTGTTTTTGATTGCAGGAAAAATAGGTTTTAAATGGGGACCCAAAACCCCTTACATGCTAGAAATAGAGATAAAACATTGAAGCACCCCAAAAAGAGACAGGACTGGAAACCAGTTCGCAGAAAAGCTAACAAAAACAAAAAAAAGGAAAGAAACCAAAAGCCAGAAAACCCACAAAAAAAGACCAACCACCAAACCCAGAAACCAGAGCGCTAGACCATCTCCTTACCAGCCTCAGCGGCTTCCTACTTTGCTTCAGATATCTTCTTCATCGCAGCATTGAACTTAGAGAGTTCCTGGATTCTGTCATGAATTTTCTTCTTTCGAGCTGATCTCATGCATTTTCCGGGTCCTTCATCTTCCAGACTCTTAGTAATGTCCTCTAGTTTGTTACCTGGTGACCCAGTATCCAACTCAGCCTTAATGGTCAGGAAACAATCCATGGCCAAGCCCATAAAGTTGTTGTAATCATGCATATGTTTTTTCATTGTATGCTCTAGGGTATCAATTCTGGCTTGTAACTGCTGGACATTACTGTCGTCATTATTAGTCATCTTGTCCTCCTTGGTGTTAGGGCCAGACTCCATCTGATTCTACATAGTATCCACCTCAGCAGCAATGACACGATACTTAAGGTGTAGATTCTTGATCTCCTGGAACACCCATTTCATTAACTTAAAGGAGTACATAGAGGCAGCTTTAGCAGTTTGGAGAACCCCAAAAGGAGGGTCAATCTTATCATCCATGTCATCCTTTAGCAGTTGAGCATTTCTTTCCTGCAGGTCCACAGTCTTGATAAAAGGAATGTTCCGAGAGTTACCAGGGACATTATCTGTCTCCTTCTCAGGTGAAGTCGACTCCTTGACAGGGGAAATGTTCTTTACCTCTGTAGCTTCCTTCTGAGTATCTTGATCACAACCCATAACCACTTCAAGCTTCGGCAAGATCGGTACATCATAGTCTTCAGAACTATCATACTCAACCAGAATAGGCACCTTCTGACTTGCCTCATCCTCCTTCTTATCCTCTCTGTTTTTCCTGCAATCCAAAATTTTATCTTTGTCCATAGAACCCATCACTTCCTCATCCATTTTATCGTTCTCCTCCGAAACAGAGTTCAAAACCAAGGAAGTAGAGTAACTATCTTCCTCTGTAGAATCAGCCATATTGTCATAGCCTTCCACACTATCGACAGAGGTATCTGTATCCATGGTAGTCTCCTTCTCCTTCTTAAGTTTTTTTCCTGTAGAACTCTTGTCTTTCTCATTCCCATCCCTAATTATGTTTTTGCCCGAACTAGATTTGGACGGGGTTAGGGCAGGGCTATCCCTAGCCCTCTTCTTGATATTTTCTACAATTAAAAGGATCAACCCTTCATGTAGAATGGGATTCTTCTCCTTCTTCTTATACTGGACAATGCTAGAGCGAAGAGATTGTAAAATAAAGAAAGGCAGAGAGACCCTAATTTTATGCCGAAAATGACAGAGCAAAACAAAGTGGTAAGAATGGGCTCTTTTGAACCTACTGTCCAGAGTAACATACTCCATGATCGCCACCATAACAGTAGCCCAAATATCTTTGAATGAATCCACGTCATAGCATCCCCCAGACTCTTTAACAAGACTTTTTTTCTCCTCCTTACTCTTTGGAAAATGCCAAATAGCCTTTCAAGAAACCTTGCTATTTCGGAAGAACTTTATTCCCTTCGTGCTGAGCCCAGAGATCTCAGCTATGAAATCCTCCATGATATTAACAGTAATTCCCGCTATGGTCACCGCCCCATTTTTCCATGAGTCCACAAATAATTTAGTAGCACTATCTTTAGCCCCATGCAATCTTTCCATGTAAGTAGTAAGACCACCCTTCTCAAGAATTCCCCAGGCTTCCAGAATTTTTTTCCATTTTACATAGTCCTTCGGCTCTTTGCGGTTAAGCCCTCCTCCCATGATCACATAGTTCTCAGAAAAGGAAGGAAACACAGAGAGAAAATAGTAATTCCGAAAACTGGAAACTTTGAAATTAACAAGGGTTAACTCGTGTCTATAATTAGTGTTCTTGGGAGAGACACCACTTTCCGTCATCATTTCCCTCTAATTTTTTAAGATGTGTCTAATCATCATAGCTTCTCAAGGTGCGCCCAATCAACCCTCATGCTTCAAGATCTGTCAAAGGCCAACTTGGCTTTGATATCAACGGTCAGATTTGTATAATCGTGCCAAATCATGATGTCCTTGGCATTAACTGCAAAGTTGGCCAACTCGTCAGCAGTACCATTCGCCTCCCTATAGGCGTGAGAAATTATGACTTGATTAAAGGAATTAATTATGATTCTGGCCTCCTCGATAATTTCCTTGATTGTCCATGATGGCTTAGTCTTGTCACTAATACATTTTAAGATATTGAGTGAATCTCCTTCGATCCACACCTTTTGTGCCATGTGTTTTTTGACAAGTTTTAGCATCTGAAGAAGGGCCATGGCCTCCGCCACATGGTTGGTTTGAACCCCAATAGGTAGGGCCACCGTAGCCATGCAATTAGCTATTTCATCACGGATGAGGCCACCACAGCCAGCTGGGCCCGGGTCTCCTCCTTAAGTTTTTTGCCTGTAGAACTCTTGTCTTTCTCATTCCAATCCCTAATTCCTTTTTTTCCCGAATCAGATTTGAACAGGGTTAGGGCAGGGCTATCCCTAGCCCTCTTCTTGATATGTTCTACAATTAAAAGGCTCAACCCTTCATGTAGAATGGGTTTCTTCTCCTTTTTCTTATACTGGACAATGCTAGAGCGGAGAGATTGTAAAATAAAGAAAGGCAAAGAGACCCTAATTTTATGCCGAAAATGACAGAGCAGAACAAAGTGGTAAGAATGGGCTCTTTTGAACCTACCATCCAGAGTAACATACTCCATGATCACCACCATAACAGTAGCCCAAATATCTTTGAACGAATCCACATCATAGCATCCCCCAGACTCTTTAACAAGACTTTTTTTCTCCTCCTTACTCTTTGGAAAACGTCGAATAGCCTTTCGAGAAACCTTGCTATCCCGGAAGAACTTTATTTCCTTCGTGCTGAGCCCAGAGATCTCAGCTATGAAATCCTTCATGATATTAACAGTAATTCCCGCTATGGTCACCGCCCCATTTTTCAATGAGTCCACAAATAATTTAGTAGCACTGTCTTTAGCCCCATGCAATCTTTCCATGTAAGTAGTAAGACCACCCTTCTCAAGAATTTCCCAGGCTTCTGGAATTTTTTTCCATTTTACGCAGTTCTTCGACTCTTTGCGGTTAAGCCCTCCTCCCATGATCACACAGTTCTCAGAAAAGGAAGGAAACACAGAGAGAAAATAGTAATTCTGAAAACTGGAAACTTTGAAATTAACAAGGGTTAACTCGTGTCTATAATTAGTGTTCTTGGGAAAGACACCACTTTACGTCATCATTTCCCTCTAATTTTTTAAGATGTGTCTAATCATCATAGCTTCTCAAGGTGCACCCAATCAACCCTCATGCTTCGGGATCTGTCGAAGGCCAACTTGGCTTTGATATCGACAGTCAGATTTGTATAATCATGCCAAATCACGATGTCCCTGACATTAACCGCAAAGTTGGCCAACTCGTCGGCAATACCATTCGCCTCCCTATAGGCGTGAGAAATTATGACTTGATTAAAGGAATTAATTATGATTCTGGCCTCCTCGATAATTTCCTTGATTGTCCATGATGGCTTAGTCTTGTCACTAATACATTTCAAGATATTGAGTGAATCTCCTTCGATCCACACCTTCTGTGCCATGTGTTTTTTGACAAGTTTTAGCGTCTGAAGAAGGGCCATGGCCTCCGCCATGTGGTTGGTTTAAACCCCAATAGGTAGGCCCACCACAACCATGCAATTAGCCATGTCATCACAGATGAGGCCACCACAGCCAGCTGGGCCCAGGTTACCCTTAGCAGCACCATTGAAATTAAGTTTTATCCACCCAGGCAGAGGGGAAAGCCAGATGGCATTCTCCCTAGGATGATGTTTATGGGTAATAGTTCTCAAACCCATATCACCATCTTTATAATCCAGCATTATTCCAGAAGAAACCTTGAAGTTTTCCTTTATACTTCTCTTTATCTTCTCAACAACCACTTTTGGAGGAAGTTCAATGTTTCTGAAGACTTTGTCATTGTGTTCTCTCCATAATCGCCAAATAACATGAGGAGGAATGAAATTCCACAGATGTTGATCAACGGGGGAAATCACTTTTTGCCATTGAATATAAAAGCTTTCCATTTTATTGGGGAAGACCCACTTAATCTCCCAGCATTGTAATAATTCATTCCAAACCTCCCAAGCATAACTACAGTCTATGGCAAGATGATAAACAGTTTCCTCGGCTTTTTTACATAGAAAGCATCTGTTAGTCAGCACCATTCCCCTTTTCTGGAGGTTATCAATGGTGAGAATTTTGTTTTGCAAAGCCAGCTAGAAAAAGATGTTAATTTTAGGAATTAAAGAATTGTCCCAAACCTGAGCCCAAAAGGGGAGAGGGTTCGGTTGCTTTAATAACAGCTCTGAGAAAGAGGCCACCGTGAAGGTTCCAGAAGGAAGAATCCCCCAAAGGAGCCTGTCCTCATTAGAGCTCTTAACCTTCCAAATCGTAAGATCCAACATTAAGGGTTTTAACAACTCATCATAAATAGACAAATCAATCCACGAACAATTCCTCCAGTAGTTCCTGACCATTGCTCCATGTCTCTAAATACACTGATTGATGAAAGGTTGAAAAGCAGTAACAGAGTTTAGAGGATAATCTTTCATCCAGCAGTCATCTCGAAAATGAATTTTTCTGCCATTACCTAAAAACCACCTGGCCCCCTTAAAAGCCACATACTTCGCATTCTGAATACTGTTCCAAATAAAAGATCCTTGCACTTTCAGATCAGTTTTCCAAAATTTGGAAATGTGGGAGAAGGAGAAGAGGTATTTTTTATGAATAATATCATTCCATTCTCTTCTAACACCAAAAATTCTCCAAATCTGTTTGGCCAGCAGGGCCAAGTTGGTAGCTCTTATAGGGCGTAATCCCAGCCCTCCCC
>MU223664.1:1157080-1170215 GCA_018584345.1 Thuja plicata
TAGCAACCCCACCCGAGGCTCCTTCAGAGCTAATTCCAGCCACCCCATTATTTTTAAAAATTCTAATTTTTTCAACCTTCTCTTTACTCATTTTAGTTTCTTGAACAAAAATAATATTAGGTTTGTGGTCTCTAACCAGATTCCTGAGAATGTCTTGTTTATGAGGGGCATTCAGCCCTCTTATATTCCATGATATGTACTTCATTTTTTAACCAGAGTACAAATAACCTGAATGGTAAGTTGCTTACCATCCGCTACATCCTTTTTACTTTCTCTCTCTCTGACTTCTCTGTTGGAATATCTACCTTGGGTCTTTTTGTGGGATCCAACATCCGCTTTTAGCTTGTGTCCTCCATCAGCTTTACTTCGAGTAGTGACTCCTTTTGATCCTGGAGTGGAATAATCCTTTTTCTTCTCTCTCTTATTCTGCTTCTTCCCTTTTTCAACAGTCCAGGGTCCTGTCCCATCCATAGGTTCTTCACTTGCATTTATTTCTTCATCATTGGACCCTGACAGAGTATCAGGAACAGAGGATGAGTCATCTTCCTCAAATTTAAGATTTTCAACAGGAACTTTATCCTCTGGTTTTCTCAGACTAGAGACCTCTTCTTGAAAAGGGACCATCACCACCATTTGAGTTGATTCCTCATCAGAAACACCCAAACCAACCAAGTTTTCAGGGTTCTCTTAGGGGACAAGGGTCTTCTGGATTTTATCGTTAAGATCAACCGCCATTTCTGAGACTTCAGCAAAGGCCGACACATGTGACACCGGTTCAGTAATTTCCCCTTCCTCCAATACAAGAGTCGCGTTAGACTCCATTTTATCCTTCGAAGCTTCATTGTTACTACTGTTATCACCTTTAACCTCTTTCCAAACTTGTCTTTTTGGTTCCACCACAGCTGGCAGAGAGACCTTAGAAGTTTTTTTTGGGCAGTGTTTAGCCCAGTGCCCCATTTTGTGACAAACAAAGCAAGCAAACGGAAGCAATTCAAAGGACACCTCATGTTTGCACTGCCCCAGTTTAGAGTTAATATTAATAGTTGAAGGTAGATTTTCAAACTGGGTAAGATTGACACAGATTCTTGCAAAAACAAGTCTAGACTTGGCCGTCGTCATGGGGTCAACCGAAATGAGTTCTCCCCCAAAAGACGAGGCTAATCCTTTAAAGACTCCCTCATTCCAGTATTCCAGAGGCAAGCCAGGAAACCTCACCCAGATAGGAATAGCCTTAAAAAAATCTTCAGAGTAATTCCAGTTAGAAGTCCATTTACGGAAAGCAACAGCCGTCCGACCAAACATCCAGGGACTACTACATAAAACATAATCCTGGTCTTCCTTATTAGTAAAGGAAAAAGAGAGAAAGCCTTTAGGCAGGGCCGCAATGTCCACATGACCTTTCAATGCCCATTTCCTTGAAACAAAAGTTCTGACAGCTTCAATATTAGGTCTAGGGTCGAGAAACTTACCAACCAACGTAAATTCCATGGCAGAAACAGACCGATCAACCATTGTGTCCGGGACAAAAATGGCAACTTCTCCCTCCTGAAGAAAAGCTTTAACAGGTTCTTCAGAGGAAGAAGAATCAACCTCCTTTCTTGCTCCCACAAGGTTCGACCACTTTTTTGGACTTTGAGGGTTGACTTTGGCATCTCCAACTTCTGGAATACTTTTTGATCCCACTAGTGGGTCCTGAGAAGGAATATCCTCATTATTCATCACTTTAGGAAATGGACTGGGCCCTTCTCCTAAAGTATCCTCACTAACAGGCTGAGCCCCATTTAACGCTGCCTTCGAGGGAGTACCCGTGATACCCCTATCCAGGGAAGGACAAACTTGTCCGGCCACCGAAGTGACTGACACCCTATCCAGTTCTGGGACAGAAGACGTCCCCAGAACCAAAGTTACTTGATCAGGACTACTGCCCGAACCACTGCCCGAACCAGCACCAGCAACCATTCTGCCAGAATCCTGCTTGCAGTTTGAATCTCCATCTTTCCCGCTCGAAACCTCTCCTCTCCCGCTCGAATCCTCTCCCATGTTGAAGGAACTACATATTCTCTTCATTGTTGCGGACTCTTCGCATTGGTATATTTACAGACTGTTTCTCAGTTGAAGGAACTACATATTCTCTTCATAATTTTCGGTCATCTTGCCTCTTATTATTCTATTAACAACTCAATGTATCAGTCATGTGGATTCTCTACGTCATATTATCAATGTCTTCTCATTATCATTGCATTGATTAATAACTTATCAATTTAGATAGTACAATAAATAAATGCCCAGAAAACAAATCTGATCATTTTAGACTGTAGGCATGACATGCCAGATTGTAATGGATAATAAAAGTGCACTCGAAAATTGCAGAGTGCCACCAGGAATAAGCCTACGACAGTTATCATGAGTCTTTTCTATTCCCAAACTATAATCTCCAAGGTATGGCTCCTGCCATAGCATATACCTTAAGGAGCCAATGATATTTCTATATTATAGCGGATACACTATAGGGTAACTCTGCGTATACAATGGATCAGGTTTAGTAATCTCCTTCATTGTGCTCAGGCCTGACTCCTCCTATATCAGGACATAAATAATAACAGAAGTATTTGGGTTTCCGCAAAAACTCATCCCGATAAAACTCAAATCTGAGGTTTCTATTCTCCATTCGAACCAATTCATAGTCCTCCCTGGAGGAAGTAATTACAGTGAAAAAGCGCTTGTTCATCACCTGCGAAGGGTAGCTGTATTCATATTCATTTGTGCTTCCGCTCTGCATTTCGATACGGAGTCTGAGCTGCTCAAAGCAGAAAACTTGCACTACGATGTGAAGAGGAAGGCGGTGATTTTTGGCAGTGTGCATGCATGCCCTATACAACCCGACATCAAGGAAGCGCACTTTGTCATCAACAACCTCCACTAAAAGTATAAACTTGGAGATATTCAAGCACTTATCAGGGTTAATCTCTGCCAGATAGCTGTCCATGAGCGTCGAAACCTTTTCCATGGAATTTATAATAATCGCTTTTGTGATTATAGGTCTCTAGCGATGGATAATTTTTTAGAATATCATGCAAACAAAGTACCCGCCAATGCCAAAGCCAATGATCATCGTCAGACTGGAAATCCATATGCCAATTCAATTAAGTAGCTCGACCGAGACAGTGGATCGTTCAATAGCTAATTAATCGATTGGCAACAATATAATCTCTTGATATTCAAGGCTGCACTTCACACTTATCGTGGCTCCAGTATTTATTCGATGAATTGAATAGAGATGTTGTTTCGTGTTTAGACAAAGAGACATTGTTCAATCTCAAAATGATATTATGGGTATGATCGAACTTGGAATGGCCGACGAAAGAAGATCTGCTATGATCGCAACACCAATGATGACCAATTATCGCTAATAGACTTTAACAAACATCAGAAATATCTTTAGATTAAAACTCTTTTCTATGCTATTAAATTTGATCTTTCACCCAATATTATAATTGTAGAAAGTACACAGGCATGTATGAATATCAATTCTAAGATTGAACAGCGAGATATGTTGATTACAGTCACAGAAATATGCTTCTAGATACTCCACTCCAGATAAATAATCATGACCTAAGAAACGATCAAACTTTATATTGTTGCATCTTATATTATCGATACAAGTATTGATGTAAGTGCCAAACCAGAGATGTTTCTATCGTTGGAAGTCACTACTCTGTGTATTATAAGAAAAAGCCAATGTGAAACTCGACCAGTATCCTGCGAATATATTCCAACTACCGCAAGTATGGAGTGTGGAAGATGTACTGAATGAAACAACACTGATCTTAAACAAATAATAGGAATGAATTTGTTATTACAGTAAATTTTTCTTCAAGAAGGTTTCAATATCTGTCGATTGACAATCCAAGCTTCGATCTACACACGATCCGCACAAGCACTATGGATCCCCGTCTCGTGATGCATCAGATTGTTGACTTTGGCCTTCCTCAGCGTAGGAAGAACAGAACACAAAACTCTCCATCGGGCATCTTTGCAGCCCACCAGATTGTTTCTACTAGCTTGACTATCTCTGCAGCCCACCAACAGCGCCCAAGCTCATTCCTGCTCTGATATCATGTTGATATTTTAAGATCGCTGCATATGTAATAGCACTACCCATATTGTATGGTATGTGTTTTTCAAATGTAACAATCTCTCTTTCATTATCGAGAAAGAGACTAAGAGAGACGTGTCCCTTCAGAGGACATGTCTATTCATTATAATTTTATAATGTTTCATTAATCAATCATATATTAGAATAATATAAGTTTGCATAATATATTATTAATAATATATATAATATAACATATATATATAATATATATATATATATATATATATATATGAATACAATATATTATTTTTAATCAATATCTAAGTATTATATGTATTCTAAATGATCATACAACTGAAGCTACAAACATTAACATGAAGATTGATCATCAATTGTTCTTCATGTAGCCTTCTTAGAACCATTTCAAGATACTTCAAATGGTCCTCCTTGGACCTGCTAAAAACAAGAATATAATCCAAATAAACAACAAAAAAAAATTCCAATAAAAGCTTTCAGTACCTCGCTCATTAATCTCAAGAATGTGCTAGCAGAGTTGGAGAGTCCAAAAGGCGTCACCATCCACTCATATAAACCCTCATTGGTCTTATAAGAAGTCTTGCATTCATCCCCTTCCTTTATTTGGATCTGATGATACCAACTCTTAAAGTCAATCTTCGAGAAGTAACAAGCTCCTCCTAGACAATCCATTAGTTCTTCCATTCTCGGTATAGGAAACCTATGTCTGATTGTTATCCTATTTATGGCTCTTGGATCAGTACATAACCTCCATCCACCATCCTTCTTAGGAGCTAACATAGGAGGGACTGTACAAGGACTTGGGATTTCCCTAATTAGACCTTTATCCAATAGTTCTTGCACTTTTTTACTTATCTCTTCATTTTGGGCAAGGTTCATTTTATAAGCATCTTTATTTCGAAAGGTGGCACCATGGATCATATATATGTGGTGACTGATGTCTCTAATGGGAGGCAAATAACTTGGGTAGTTCATCTACTACAATTCCCTTATATTTCTCCAACAAGTCTTGGACTTCCTTAGGTGTGACATCTACCTTACTTGAGCATAAGATTAATCTACACTTGGGTCTGACAACTAGAGAAAATCCCTAGCCCCCTTCCTCCTTCAAGGATTTCAAAAATTCCTTATCTCATGCCACCATAACACTAGACCCAATCTTCTTGTTTTGCTCCTCATCTTGTAGAGGTTTCAGAGTGAAAGAAGTGTCAAATTTCTATATCATGTATACATTTTAGTGGTCATCATCCTTGGCCTTTCTATCATATTGTCAGGGCCTTCCTAGTATAAAATGACAAGCATCCATAGGGATGATGTCACAAAGGATGTTGTCCTTATAACCTCCAATGCTAAACTCTACCCACACCTGTTCATTCACTAAGACTTCTTGACCCTTTCTTAACCATGACACCTTGTAGGGTGTGGGGTGAGGAATTCTTTTCAATTTTAATTTCTCAACCATTTCTAAAGACACTAAATTGTCTATAGACCTCGAATCCACGATCACCTTACATACCTTACCATGTTTCTTGTAAGAGGTTCAGAACAGAGCCTTCCTTTGTTTTGGTGCCTTAGTGGTAGGCACTTTGAGGAGGGTTATTCTCATCATCAGACTTGCACCAACTTCAGGAGCAACATGTTGGGAGGATGAGTTCACACTTTGGCAATTCTCCTCTTGTGTAAATTGAGTTCTTCTTTCTCCACCATGTGAATTTGATGTTTTATTCTTCGGGAACTTGAAAGAAGGGTGTCCAAACTAATTACAGTTGTAGAACCTACTAGAGAAGTTATTGGAGCCCCTTCCTGGTCCATTAGACCTCCCTTTACTACTGGGCCTTCTACCCCTGAAGTTCCCTCTACCACTTGTCTCATTTATTTGTTCTTGGTGGTTACTAGACTCCCCTTGTTGCCTTTGGGACTTCCCTTTTTTTCAAAATTTACCTCTGCCCCTAGAATTCCTTCCTCTTCCTCTTTGTTGCTTCTATTACCTCCTTTTCAACTTCTCTTCCAACCTACATTCCACTTGGAAACACTCCTCCACTATCTTAGGGGTAACTAGTCTTATCTCATCTTGTATATTGAATATTTCAAGTACCTAGCCACCTTCTCCCTCTCATTCTCTACATGACCCAACCTTATACTAAGCTTATGGAATTCCTCGGTATAGGTTTCCACAGCCATGTCTCTCTGCTTCAAGTTCAGAGATTTTGTAAACACTTGCACTTCATAATCTACAAGTATAAATTGTGCCTTCAACCTATTCGTCATCTGGTCCCGTGATTTTATCGTAGACTTGCCCATCTTTACCCTCTCTCCTTGGGTGTATTTCCACCATGTCAAGGCAGATCCCTTCAACTTGGTATTAGAAAACTTGACCTTATTGTCCTCTTCCACCTCCTTGTACTCAAAGTAGTTATTCAATTCATCTACCCATTCTATCACTTCTTCAACATCCATCTTTCCCCCATATAATTGTAGGTCCATCTTTACATCATACGTCTCTCCTCTTAGAGACTTCAAAGCATTAAGGAGCCTTCTTTCTTTAGGAGCCATCTCCTCTTCTTGAGGCCTATCTTGAGGGTCTCCTTCTTCACCATCTTCTTCTTCCTTGGGGTGACTATCTTCTTCAACAACCCTGCTCCTTCTCTCTTTGGCTTCTAATGCTTCTATCTTATCTTCTAGGGCCTTCAACTTCCTAGCAATTTCTATGGGCACACCCTTTGGAGGTATCTTCTCTACACAACTTCAACCACTCACAATCTCCTGTCTTCAAAATCATAACCTTTTCTCTGATAACACTTTGATGCAAAGGAAACTTGGGTGAATGCCAATAAAAAAAAACTCATTTCAAAATGGACAAAGACTTTTACCTTACAAGGGGTTCTCATGACCAAACTTCAAGGCAACTTGAGGGTGCACAAACATGGTTGGAAGGATTATTTCATGGAAAAAACATACTCTTAATGGGATCACTGATTTTATGACATTCAGAGCATAAAGATACATCAAACAACCACTCCCAATACTTGGCATCAACCCTGATCACCAACCAAGGTTAGTTCGCTCACAAACTGCTCCAACACCTAGTAGCCCTATTCACCAAGTTTTAGGCCAATAACTTGAAGACCCTTGATCTTTAACCCAAAAGGAAGATAGATTCAGACACCCAATTGGAATTTTTATGACATACATGAAATTGACCCCTTGTTGTTTTGGAACATACTGAGCAATAACTGTCGACTAAAGAGTTTTGAGGTCTAATTAGCCCTATTTAACAAAGAAACCCCTCTAAGATTTAGCAAAATTTTCCCACCAAAAATCATAACACATGGAATTCATCATAAAACCATATAATCCACCGGTTTTGGGTGCCCAAGAATATCAGATTTCACCCGTCACTTCTAATTCACCAATTTTGAGTTATTTGTAGCCTGTCACATAGAAAATGATAGGCTAGGGCTCACATTTTATCACACCACACATGATATCCCTTGCTCCAACAATAAAAATCATTGATGGGATATCTTTCACTAACATTCCACCAAGTCTGATAATTTTTCCATGGTGGAATGTGGAGAAAATTACATGTTATGAGCCAAACCCTAAGTACTAGGGGTTTTGTGACTATTTTCACAAAAATGCCTCTAACTTCCTTGAAACAGAATGGAATTACACCAAAACGCTACCAAAAAAAGTGGAATCACTCTACTTTCAAATCATATAAGTCTCCAACCATGAAAGTATAGTACGAACCCGTACTAGGCTTTGAAACAACAACAAAATAGTTATAATGCACAGAAAACAATATATTTTTTATTCAAAATTAACTCCAAGGTAACAAAAACCATGCCTCAAGAGAGTAGAGGCCTATTTAACATATTTTCGCTCATTACCAATGACCCCTAAAAAAATTTTGAATTAGATAACCGTTAAATACCTAAAAAATTGTAAAGTTGCTAGTGCAACTTTTGCAACATTACAACATTATTGACAACTTTTATTCCAATGACCCAAATGACCCCAAATCACTTGTGTTCTCATTATGCATGCTAAAATAGGATAAAAAAACCTTATTACATCAATTCTAATCATAATTGGCACCTTATCACCCTTTGACCACGTTTGATCATATCAGGACCATATTGGCTTATATAGGACTAATGGCTAAAATTCCTTACAATTTGAATTGAACTAATTATAATTGGTGCATAGGACCTTATTACACAACATATGACACACACAAAAGAGAATAATTACAAAGTAGCCTCCAGGAGGCATGGCATTGACTTGGTGCCCCTGCACCAATATAAAAATGTAAAGGGGTATGCTTTTAACTCAAAAGTAGTAAAGGAACTAACAATTAACAATCGCCATGAAGTAATTGCAAAGAGAAACTAATTTAAATTCACACGATGACTCAAAGATCAATATTTAATACACATATAACTTCTTTTGAAAAGAGATTTCATTCAAAGATAATATACTTATTCCAAATTTAACTTAAACAAGAATTGCAAGACACACCATTCACAAAGCACAATAAAAACCCATATAAACCCTTGCACTATAAAGAATGCTAGAATTCATAGTCAGAAACCAAAGTTCCAAACACATATATGCATACACTATATACACAAAGAAATCCTAAGAACTCTACCATTGTTAATTTCATTCAAATTAGAATTTGACCTGCAATATCAAAATTGAGTTTCACATGTATGTCAAAGCATAAGGGGGATTCTAAAATTGTTGATCCCTTGTTATGTTTTCATTCACCTATTTAAAGTCCTTTCAATAATTGTCCCTTAAATTACATAAAACCAATTCTTTTTAGAAGAATCAAAATTTTAAAATAAACAAGTCTTTTAGAGCCAACTTGAAATATCATGTGTCACCTAAGAAATGACACAAATAAAAAAGATAATATCATGAAAACACTTAAAACAATTTATAAGAACATTTTATAAACTTTACTAGGCTCCGGCAACTATTTTCTACATCTGTATTTATTTTGTCTTACTTTTCCCCTACTAATATCATGGTTCCACTTTGAGCTTTGAATTCTTCCTTGAGTCCTTGAACTTGGACCAGGGACTTAAAAATTGAGTGAGAACTTCTCATCCTTCATTCATTCTTACCAATACACCTTTGCATTTTAGAACACTATTCCAATTTGAGTTTTGGGTTTTGATGGGAGTTTTGGAATTGACATCGGACCCTTCGAATTACTTTTGAACAAGGACATAAAAATTTGGGGGAAGACTTAAGTAGATAAGAAATTGATAAATGAGGGCCAAGTATGACATCAAAACCTGATAAGGTAAATGGAAAAAAACAAAGATAAAGACTCAACATGGACAAAGACTTCACAATGTTTCAATAAATTTATTGGATTCTAAAATGACTTTTAGAACATCACATAAACGTTGATGATACAGTAGAAGACTGAAACAACTTGTTTCAAACTAATTATCAGATCCCAATGATTGTTTCGAAACTAGAGTCAAATATCAACCAATGGACTAAGGGCTTGAAAGACTTGGAGAAATAACCCAAAAAAACTAAGTTTCAAGGTAAGGGCTGAAATTTAGGTAACAAAGAGCAAACCTGTAATCAAGAACTGAATGATGAATTGATCAAGGTTGAAAATTCTTTGAGAAGGATCCAAAAGAAGAAAGTTAAGGGTATGAAAATGAGATCCAAAGTAAATTGGATAAAATAAGGAGACAAGGGATCAAAGTTCTCTTTTAATCTTAAGAGAAGAAAAAAATCCAAAGAAAGAATAAGTAAATCTCAGATGAAAATCAAATTTTGCATGGATAAGAATATATTAGAGAAATGTTGCTGAATTTCTTCAGTAATATGTTCACGACTAAAAATAGAAACCCCAAATGCTTAAAAGCCATTTTTTGTAGATCTACTATCCTTCTGAAACTATCTAGCGAGAAATGCTTCTTGCCAGATAAGTATATCTCTATAGGGGGAATCCAGAAGGCCATTAGAGCTCTTCATAATGACATGTCTACTAGGGATGATAGTCTCCTGATCAAATTTTACAATGCAAACATAGTATGGATTTGTGAGAATATGTTGGAGGTATACAAGGAAGCAAAAAGTAAAGGATCCTTGGGTAGAGATATTAATAGAGGAATTATTAAATTTCTTCCCAAAGTTAGAGACAAAGCCTTACTTAAGAATTGCAGACCCATGACTTTGTTGAAGGTATCCTATAAGATATTGGCTAAAGTTTTGGTGACTAGATTGGCTAATACCGTCCCCAAATCTATTAATAATACTCAGATAGGATTCATTAAATGTAGATACATTCTTGAGAATCTCATTACAAGTTGGGATTCTATGTATTGGCCTAAGAAGGAAAATTAGGAACCAAGAATGTTCCTCCTAGACTTTGAAAAATCCTATGATAGAGTTGAATGGTCCTTTGTTACTAGGATTTTTGGTTCCCCAATAGTTACTATTAGTGGGTGCACATTCTACTGAAGGACGTCGAGGAAAAATTTGAAATAAATGGTTCCAAATCTACAAGTTTTAAATTGGAAAGATTCATTAGATAGGTGTGTTCATTGACCCCCCCTCTCTTTGTTATTTTTTAGAAACTTTAAACTATCTATTGAGGGACACATGCCTCTCCCCAAGTACTGAAGACATTACTCTCCCTAACTGAGAAGATTTAGTCTACTTACATCGTTGATAACACAACCCTTGTTGTGAATAGGAGAAAGAACAATATGGACTCTCTTATGAAGAAGCTCAACACTTTCTATTTTACTTCTGGTGCCAGACTCTCCTCATCAAAATCCATCATGTTAAGTTTGCAAGATGACCCTCCTCATGGTTCTCCAAGTTTTATTCCAAGTGGGGAGGCACCTCAAAACTTGTGAGATACCTTTGCATCCCTTTTTCCATTGATCCCTATCTGAAAGATATGTGGAATTGGATTAAAAATAATATTGTTAGTAAGCTTAACAAGTGGAACAAATAGCATTTATCTTTGGCTGGTATGATTTCAGGTCTACCAAAAACTCATTTCTTCCTACAACATTTACTACTCCTCAGTCTAGCTCTTCAATGGATATCAAGTAATTGATATTCATAAGTATGTCATGAAGTTTCTTTGGTTGTATGGGAATGACAATACAAAGTAGCATTTAGTCAAGTGGAATTGGTACATTATGGAGAAGAAGTGGGTGGTTCTTGAGTCTGAAGGACCTCAAAATTCAAGGTATGGCTTTACTAGTAATATGGATATATAAATCTATTGAAGGTGATGAACCATGGAAGAACTTGATTTTTCATAATATTAGAAAATAAATTCAAATGTGCCAAATGCTGGAAGGATTTTCCCTTTTGTGATATCTTAGTAGGTACTTCGCCTATTTCTCTAAGGGCTCCAATGTCTTCAAGAGAATTTGGAAGGCATGTGAATGTGTTATAACCTTTCTCATCAATACCGACCTAGCCATCAATAGTAATATTATTAAAGACAAGTATGTCTGGTGGAACCTCCATTATAAGGATAAACCTCTTGCTCTCTTGCAAGGATGCTCCGCTAAAAAGTGGAACAAAAAAGTCATTGGATGTTTTGAGGATATCTTTATCAATGATCACCTAAAGACTTGATCTAATCTTTTTAGGGAATGTGATATTCCTAGTAGCCAATGGAGAACTTACTCCACTCTTAAGGATGCATGCTCTACCCTTAATCTCCCCAAGAAATTCCATCCAAAGGATGATTTGTCGCATGATATTTATTGGATAAATGACACTCAAATGTTTAAGATTACTCTTAAGATTATTTATAGCACTATGTGTAATAGTGATTCTCTTTTCAATCACTACATAGGTGTTGGAATGTTTCTCTCTCTAATAAAGCTTAGCAATATATTGTATTTTGTTATTGGAAAAATGTTTTAGAGACAAACAAAATATGTTTCAATAGGCTTCTTCTTCTCCAAAGGATTTATTATAAAGTTATGAATAAAGAGCTCGATCTTTGTAAAATCTATAAACTTCCTTATTCTATTAAGCATATTTTCCTTGCTTTCTTTATAACAAATGAAATCTAGAATATTTTTTTCACGCACTAAATGATTAGAAATGTAATATTAATTGGATGGATTTTTTATCTGGTAAGCTCAACAATATGCCTAAAATGTTGAACTATTTCTAGTTATTATTATCTACTAAAATTTTGTGGCAAATCTGGATTTTCAAAAACAAGCAGAAATTACAATGTAAGGAGAGGTCACTTACTAAGTGTACGCCTCTCTTCTCATGATCCGTGGATTCCCAAGCTTTCCAAAGGCAAGGGTTAGTAGCAAAGGTTTCACAAATGATATAAACCAAGTACACAATACTACTAAAACGAATAACAATGAAACGTAATCAATAAAATGTACAAGCAAGAGAAAGGAAAACAAATAAATGCAAACCCCACGATGCTTGAAGCTTCTATTGTTTCTCTCTACTCCTTCCGAAATGCTGTTCTTGATGCTCAATATTAGCGGGACAACGTCTATGACTTGAGAAGTGTCGAGAATTTTCTAATTGAAATGGGTGTGTGATCGCAAGATGGCTTGAAGGCTAGAACCAAACTGACATAGTAATGGCGCATGAGAACTTGAAATCCTGGATCCTTCAAATGGTTATGAAGGGTTTATTATATAGGAATTGGTGATGAAATGAACGGTTGAGATCAATCCCAAAAATAGGGAGATGAATGGTTGAGATTAAAAGGAACTGGAGAAGCCATCAGTAAACTCCACCTCTTCAATTTGTAAAGAGGAGACAAAATTTAGTTGACTAAAGAGCTAATTGTGAGTTACCTTTTTGAATTGAAGAGGTGGGTGAAGTTGCCCATGTGGACTGGAGAGGTGGGTGAAGTTACCCATGTGGATTGGAGAGATGGGTGGAGTAACCCATGTGATCTGATTGGAGTTATCTCTTTGAAGATAAATAAATATTTAATTCATTTATTTAATT
>MU223664.1:1189264-1226058 GCA_018584345.1 Thuja plicata
TAATGGTAATTAATCAATTAAGGTTAATTAATTAAATAAAATTAATTATTTAATTAATTTTGGGAATTTGATTAGATGATTTGGAGAATGAATTTAGAGGAAAATAGATGATTAATTAATGATTAAAAACCATTAATTAATAGATGAAAATTTGTGTTTTTAATGTAAAGTCGCAAGCCTGTCCATTTTTGGGTGTCTACACTAAGTTTGTAAAGAAACTCATTGCTTCTAATATTTCCTTGCAAGTAACAGTAACAATGAAGGTCTCAAGGAGCAAATTCAAGAAATTTCTCACGGAAGGACGAGTAACGATTAATGCCTTTGTGATTTTATATGAGCACACTTGGGCCAAGATCAAGAAGGAGAATCAATTATTCCTCCAAGGGCTTGTGGAATTCATGAAAATGTACAATGGGAAGGATCTATATGAAGGTGTTAATCAGATACTCGAAAAGAGAAGCAAGACTCAGTTTTTCACCAATGAAGGAAACAATTTGGTGCATGAAGAAGTTAGATCCAACTTGGACCTAATAGTGACCAACCAACCAAGAGACAATGATGTAGTTGAGTTATTTAGAGAAAGAAAAAAAAATTGTAATTAGTGAAAGTCGATGCTTCAATTTTTGTACTTAGTTGACTCAACTACTCTATATAGTTTCTACACGGTTTTTTTAATTGTATATCTCATGTTAGATTGTTTCTCTAGTGATGAACAAGAGTGGTCGATGGTCGGACTAGATCAAAACACCTTCATTTGACACTTGCATAATGTTGTATCCTCTATATCTAATATATATATAAATTATAAGATATATTTTTTATGTATGTAATGAAATCAATTCATCACGATTCACATTTTTAGTGATTACGTTGTATAAGATATCCATATCTACCAATTCTTCACATCTTAATTGTATATCTCATGTTAGATTGTTTCTCTAGTGATGAACAAGAGTGGTCGACGGTTAGACTAGACCAAAACACCTTCGTTTGACACTTGCATAATATTTTATCCTCTATATCTAATATATAAAAAAATTATAAGATATATTTTTTTTATGTATGTAATGAAATCAATTCATCACGATTCACATTTCTAGTGATTACATTATATAAGATATCAATATCTACCAATTCTTCACATCTAATTGTACACTTGACCTTGCTTTTTTATTTGCATATTCTTTCTCCTTGCATAGCTAGTTCAAAGTCTTTCTTTATGTATACGTAGCCTTGCGAACAAATATCCCATCAACTAAATTTAGAGTAACAACCTTAACATTTCCAAGCATATGGTTTAGATGAAATGAGAATAGAGTCAAGACATTTTTATGGTGTTTTTTTCTATTCACATGCCTAAAAATTTGTTTGCTTCAACTATTATCACATCATTTATTTCTCTTCATTCCTATATTGTGGGCTAGAAAACTAACTTGCACCTGCCTTTGTATTTGTTTTTCAGGTTTAGGGAAACTTATTGTAAATTGCATGTGTATTCTGGATTTTGAAAAACTATTAAAATTTATAATTTGTATATGTCTTTCTATTTCATATTGTACTTACACTTAACAATTTTCTCAATCTTAAGATTCAAGATTTTGCAATCTCAAAAGTCGAAATTGCAATATTTTGGTTTTTTAATTTTTTGTTACCTATTCCACTTCTTGCATATAAAGTTTGAAATGTAATTTTAAAATTAGAAATTTAAATTTAATAAATTAATTAATTTAATTCATGAATTAAATTTGTAACTTTGAAATGTATTAATTATAAGTTTAATACATGAATTGATTTCGGTTCACTTCTAAGATTGTACGTAATATTAGATTAGATATTTATGTGTGGGCTACATATGAAAAGAAATATTGTTGGAAAAATTAACTTATCAAAAAGTAAATTTGGATTCAACGGTTTATGTACTCACCATTTTGAGGTACATAATTTTATCATATTATTGATGGTAATTGTGTGAGCTTGACTTCATAAAGAAAATATTTGTTTAGTGTTATGGTTGTCTAGTTGGGATTTTGACTTGGTTGTAATTGTAGTATGTATTCTTCTAAAGAGTACGTATATGTGAAGCATGGCATGCGATGTGTGGTTTCATGGTTTGGCACATGGAAGATACATAAATTGTAGAGGCTTGATGTTTTCGAAGTATTTATGGATACTTTGTAAGTGTATCAGAATGTTTCATTCTTGAATAATACATTCAGTGTGGACACTTTTGGAATTTGAGGTTTCCATTCCATGAGTCTTCTCCCAAGTATATATCATGTTATCTTGTGTTATATCTTTGATCTTTGCATTTAATGATTTTGTAAACTTTCATGCATGTTTTTATATCTCATGGAACTTTATGTAGGAAATGGAGTGACCATCCCGCGTGATTTATATAACACCTAGATGGTGTCAAATATTAGAGAATTATCATTCCACCACTCATGAGTTTTTCATAGGGAGGAGTACTCTTTCAAAGAAGACTCTGCAAGTTTATCTTCTTACATTTCCATCATTTACTTTAGAGACACTACAATATGATAATATTTATTTAGAGGATTAGTCTACTTTTCCACTTTTTATGATAACATAAATTATGAAGTGTTAGCACTTTCCAAATTGATTTATCACTTAGAGGATAGCCTACATTCTGCAACTACTCGGCCTATTTGTGCTATCCATAAATTGCATTCATTAGGTGATTGGTTTGTGGATGTTTCAAAAACTAGAACACAATCATAATTTTAATAGGCTCTACATCTCTCAATTTCCTTAGATTTTTATCCACAATCATTTTGGGAAGCTTTTGATATCCTAGAGTGGGATGTTAGTGTTCAAGAAGAGTTCAATTCCTATGAAATGAATCAAATTTGGAATTTAGTCCCCCTCCTAAGTGAACAAAACTTGTTTGATGCAAGTGGATTCATCGAAAAAAAATGATAAAAAATATTTAATTGATAAGCATAAGGCTTTCTTGGTCACTAAAGGATTCTTCTGATTTCCTATGATTTATTGCTCATATTTTTTTGCATTAGTTACCAAAATGAATTCCACCCAACTTATCCTTGATATAGCTATAGGTTGTGATTGGAAATTTTATTAGGTAGATGTGAAGAATGCATTTATTCATAGAATGGATTTATACTCTTCGTGATCATTTTTTAATGTTGAACTTAGGCCTTTTGTATTACTTCTTAGGGATTAAAATCAATCAATCACCTTCTAGTATATTTATTGTATAGCCCAATAATGAACTCGATATGTTGTCTAGATTTTACACGGTTGCCTATAAACTTTATTTGAATTTATTTCTCGTAGGGGTCAAAATTAAGGCATATTATGTGTCACATTTGATGGATTCTACTTTATATTTTTTATTGGTGGCGAGTCTCATATACTCGACTCATGAGAGGCTTAAAATTTCATAGTCCATGAGCATTACAGTTTCTCAATTCTTGTAGACACTAAATGAGTTGTATTTGAAAGTAGCTCCATAGATACTCCACTATGTGCAAGGCACTCATATTTATGGGATTCAATATGCAATGTATATGGATATTGATTTGGTGGGATACACATATTTATATCAAATAGGTGATTCATAAGACCGCAAGTCTACTTCAAGATATTGCTTTTCACTTGGTTATAGCTTAGTTTGATAGTTGAGCAAGCACTAATACATTTGGGCCTAATTTCCGACGGTAATTTTTGACGGAGGGGCAAATTTTATGAAATTTGTGTTTTTTTATTAATTTTTTCTTGATACAGTCGCAATTCTGATAGTTTCGGGCACACATTTTTAAAAAAAAATGATGATCAAATTCATTTTTATTTTTTCGCGCGAAAGCAGTGCTCGAAAGGACGTAGCTCTGTGCGCGATAGCCGGCCCCATTCCTTGGAAGTCGAATGTCGTGAAGCCTTGAATAGTGGTACATACAACACATACTAAGAATTCATAAGTACTCCCTTTTGTATGCAAAAAACATCTTCTTTCTGTCATGAAATGAAATCTTTGCATAGTTTCTGGTCGACTGTGATTTCATCATGACCCTAATGTTCGAACCCACATATATTTTTTTACAAATTTGTTTCTTTTTTTACAAAGTGCATCATCATATAGAAAGAAAAAGGGTTTCTTCTATGCATATTTTATCTCTATCCGCGAACCATAGCCTTTGTATTTTTAAAGATATGTATCATTTTTGGGCTTCGAGGCTATGGTTGCTATAAGAAACCCTTAGTGAATTTGTTTGGAATTGTCACATGTCGTGACTTGTGCGCGGATTGGTAAAAACTTAAATCTATTTTTATTATAGATATTCTATATAATTTGACATGAGTCGTGGTTTTTCTTTCACTATCTTGGCATACTTGGGGTTTTAATGTTTCTAAACTTACCATGGTTTTAATGCTTCTAAGCTTACCGTGGTTCTTCATGCCTTATTATCAATTTCATTTATGTTGGTCACTATCCAATGTTTTTTTACAGCGACATGGTCTCCTCTTCCTGTTACTGCATCAAGTGATTAGTCCTAGATGCCCTCTCCCAAATGAACTACTTGGAAAGGACCCAGATTATGCCAACACAACCCTAATTAGGGTTTTCCCTAACTACCACTTACAAGAATTAAATGTCAACCAATTACAATAAGGTACCTATCCATGGGCCAATGAAAAAAATACATTTTTTCAATACATATCCTTTTAGGGATTGACCAATGAGAAAACTCAACTGGTGTAATACATTAAATGCATTTCTCTTTCCACTTGGAATAACTAGAATGGTGGTAATGAAGGTGTGCCAACATAGCATGTTTATCTTGTTTGAACTCCATCGTTCCATCCTCTTTGTCTTGGAAATATTCTCATTGAGGTGTTCTTGAAACTGCTTGTACTTGAAATAAATTTTAACTTGTTCTTGAAACTTCTTGCACTGGGATGCACTTACTTCATGTGATGTTGATCAACTTGTTCCATTTGTAAGTTTCACTGGGTTGCACTTACTTCAGTTCATGTTTATCAACTTGTTCCATTTGTAAGTTGCATTGGGTTGCACTTGCTTCAGTTGATGTTTATCAACTTGTTCCATTTGAAATTTGCTTTGAATGATTCTTTATTATGTTCCTCAGTGCGAGGATGGTTCTTTATTTTGTTCCTCAATGAGAGGATGATTTTTCATGGGTTTCCCTACTGTTTCACATTTTCTTGAAGGCAATATGTTATTACTTCTCATAATCTTGTCTTATGGTTCACAACGGTAAACATGCTTGGAAATCAAGATCTTGAGTTAATATGTTGCTTGAGTATCTTATTCTTCTAATTTGTCATTGTCTCTCTCATATTTCTTTGATTAATATACTAACATGATCATACTCTGCATACTTCATTGCTTAGATCGTGGGTCATGTAGGTGGTGGATTTCTAGACCCATTCACTTGCAGTGGGATGAATCATTAGTGGACTGTCTATATCCATTTTATTGACACATTGTTGATGTAGGTTTCATTAGTTGACCTTGTCTGTGGTCATTTGTGTTTTAGTATATTTCTTTCAGGAGAGCATTGATTAATTCTTTTGTACCTATTATTTTCATTTTGAAACTTTGAGCATTTATTCTATCTTGTTATCATGTTAGCTCCATTGCATTTTGGTGAACAATAAAATTTATCTTAATCTCTAACTTAGTTTTCACTATGAGAGTTTCCTTCAAAGTATACTTTGATGTTACAAATTTCTAAAGATATACAAGCTTGAATATGAGATTGAATTCTACTTGTGGATAGTTGCCTTGTTTTCTTGTTCTATGTTTTGTTTTCTTGTTCTATGTTTTAGGTGATCCTTTAAGGCACATTAAATACATCAATTCATTTCCACATGTCCTTTGTATTTTTTTTTCAGGTTTTGGGAAACTTATTGTAAATTGCATGTGTATTCTCGATTTTGAAAAACTATTAAAATTTATAATTTGTATATGTCTTTCTATTTCATATTGTACTTACACTTAACATTTTTCTCAATCTTAAGATACAAGATTTTGCATTCTCAAAAGTCAAAATTGCAATATTTTGGCTTTTTAATTTTTTGTTACCTATTCCACTTCTTGCATATAAAGTTTGAAATGTAATTTTGAAATTTTAAAATTAGAAATTTAAATTTAATAAATTAATTAATTTAATTCATGAATTAAATTTGTAACTTTGAAATGTATTAATTATAAGTTTAATACATGAATTGATTTGGGATCACTTTTAAGATTGTACGTAATATTAGATTAGATATTTGTGTGGGTTACATATGAAAAGAAATATTGTTGGAAAAATTAACTTATCAAAAAGTAGATGTGGATTCAACGGTTTATGTACTCATCATTTTGAGGTACATAATAATTTTATCTTATTATTGACTGTAATTGTGTGAGCTTGACATCATAAAGAAAATATTTGTTTAGTGGTTATGGTTGTCTAGTTGGGATTTTGACTTGGTTGTAATTGTATTACGTCCTCTTCTAAAGAGTACGTATGTGAAGCATGGCATGGGATGTGTGGTTTCATGGTTTGGCACATGGAAGATACATTAATTGTAGAGGCTTGATGTTTTCAAAGTATTTATGGATACTTTGTAAGTTTATCAGAATGTTTCATTCTTGAATAATACATTGAGTGTGGACACTTTTGGAATTTGAGGTTTCCATTCCATGAGGCTTCTCCCAAGTATATCTCATGTTATCTTGTGTTATATCTTTGATCTTTGCATTTACTGATTTTGTAAACTTTCATGCATGTTTTTTTTATCTCATGGAACTTTATGTAGGAAATGAAGTGACCATCCTACCTGATTTATATAACACCTAGACGGTGTCAAAGATTAGATAATTATCATTCCACCACTCATGAGTTGTTCATAGAGAGGAATACTCTTTCAAAGAAGACTCTTCAAGTTTATCTTCTTACACTTTCCATCATTTACTTTAGAGACACTACAACATGATAATATTTATTTAGAGGATTAGTCTACTTTTTCCACTTTTTATGATAACAAAAATTATGAAGTGTTAGCACTTTCCAAATTGATTTATCACTTAGAGGATAGCCTACATTCTGCAACTACTCGGCCTATTTGTGCTATCCATAAATTGCATTCATTAGGTGATTGGTTTGTGGATGTTTCAAAAACTAGAACACAATCATAATTTTAATAGGCTCTACATCTCTCAATTTCCTTAGATTTTTATCCACAATCATTTTGGGAAGCTTTTGATATCCTAGAGTGGGATGTTAGTGTTCAAGAAGAGTTCAATTCCTATGAAATGAATCAAATTTGGAATTTAGTCCCCCTCCTAAGTGAACAAAACTTGTTTGATGCAAGTGGATTCATCGAAAAAAAATGATAAAAAATATTTAATTGATAAGCATAAGGCTTTCTTGGTCACTAAAGGATTCTTCTGATTTCCTATGATTTATTGCTCATATTTTTTTGCATTAGTTACCAAAATGAATTCCACCCAACTTATCCTTGATATAGCTATAGGTTGTGATTGGAAATTTTATTAGGTAGATGTGAAGAATGCATTTATTCATAGAATGGATTTATACTCTTCGTGATCATTTTTTAATGTTGAACTTAGGCCTTTTGTATTACTTCTTAGGGATTAAAATCAATCAGTCACCTTCTAGTATATTTATTGTATAGCTCCATAATGAACTCGATATGTTGTCTAGATTTTACATGGTTGCCTATAAACTTTATTTGAATTTATTTCTCTTAGGGGTCAAAATTAAGGCATATTATGTTTCACATTTGATGGATTCTACTTTATATTTCTGATTGGTGGTGAGTCTCATATACTCGACTCATGAGAGGCTTAAAATTTCATATTCCATGAGCATTGCAGTTTCTCAATTCTTGTAGACACCCAATGAGTTGCATTTGAAAGTAGCTACATAGATAGTCCACTATGTGCAACGCACTCATATTTATGGGATTCAATATGCAATGTATATGGATATTGATTTGGTGGGATACTCATATTTATATCAAATAGGTGATTCATAAGACCGCAAGTCTACTTCAAGATATTGATTTTCACTTGGTTATAGCTTAGTTTGCTAGTTGAGCAAGCACTAATACATTTGGGCCTAATTTCCGACGCTAATTCTGGCGTAGGGGCAAATTTTATGAAATTTGTTTTTCTTTTAAATTTTTTCCTGATAGTGTCACAATTCTGACAGTTTCGGGCACACATTTGTAAAAAAAATAAAGATGATTAAATTCATTTTTATTTTATCGTGCGAAAGTAGTGCTCGAAAGGACGTAGCTCTGCGCGTGGAAGCCGACCCCATTCCTTGAAAGTCGAATGTCGTGAAGCCTTGAATAGTGGTACATACAACACATACTAAGAATTCATAGGTACTCCCTTTTATACGCAGAAAACATCTTCTTTCTGTCATGAAATGAAATCTTTGCATAGTTTCTGGTCGACTGTGATTTCGTCGTGACATTAGTTCGAACCCACATATATTTTTTTACAAATTTGTTTTCTTTTATTACAATGTGCATCATCATATAGAAAGAAAAAGGGTTTCTTCTATGCATATTTTATCTCTATCCGCGAACCATAGCCTTTGTATTTTTAAAGATATGTATCATTTTTGGGCTTCGAGGCTATGGTTGGTATAAGAAACCCTTAGTGAATTTGTTTGGAATTGTCACATGTCGTGACTTGTGTGCAGATTGATAAAAACTTAAACCTGTTTTTTATTATAGATATTCTAGATAATTTGACATGAGCCGTGGTTTTTCTTTCACTATCTTGGCATACTTGGGGTTTTAATGTTTCTAAACTTACCATGGTTTTAATGCTTCTAAACTTACCTTGGTTCTTCATGCCTTATTATCAATTTCATTTATGTTGGTCACTATCCAATGTTTTTTTACAGTGGCCTGGTCTCCTCTTCCTGTTACTGCATCAAGTGATCAGTCCTAGATGCCCTCTCCCAAATGAACTACTTGGAAAGGACCAAGATTATGCCAACACAACCCTAATTAGGGTTTTCCCTAACTACCACTTACAATAATTAAATGTCAACCAATTACAATAAGGCACCTATCTATGGGCCAATGAAAAAATTATTATTTTTCAATACATATCATTTTAAGGATTGACCAATGAGAAAACTCAGTTGGTGCAATACATTAAATGCATTTCTCTTTCCACTTGGAATAACTAGAATGGTGGTAATGAAGGTGTGCCAGCATAACATGTTTATCTTGTTTGAACTCCATCATTCCATCATCTTTGTCTTGGAAATATTCTCATTGAGGTGTTCTTGAAACTGCTTGTACTTGAAATAACTTTTAACTTGTTCTTGAAACTGCTTGCACTAGGCTGCACTTACTTCAGTTGATGTTGATCAACTTGTTCCATTTGTAAGTTGCACTGGGTTGCACTTACTTTTGTTGATGTTTATCAACTTGTTCCATTTGTAAGTTGCACTAGGTTGCACTTGCTTCAGTTGATGTTTATCAAACTGTTCCATTTGAAATTTGCTATGAATGATTCTTTATTATGTTCCTCAGTGAGAGGATGGTTCTTTATTCTGTTCCTCAATGAGAGGATGATTTTTCATGGGTTTCCCTATTGTTTCACATTTTCTTGAAGGAAATATGTTATTACTTCTCATAATCCTGTCTTATGGTTCACAGCGGTAAACATGCTTGGAAATCAGGATTGTGAGTTAATTTGTTGCTTGAGTCTCTTATTCTTTTGATTTATCATTGTCTCTCTCATATTTCTTTGATTAATATACTAACATGATAATGCTCTGCATACTTCATTGCTTAGATCGTGGGTCATGTAGGTGGTGGATTTCTAGACCCATTCACTTGCAGTGGGATGACTCATTAGTGGACTGTTTATATCCATGTGATATACGCATTGTTAATGCAGGTTTCATTAGTTGACATTGTCTGTGGTCATTTGTATTTTAGTATATTTCTTTCATGAGGGCGTTGATTAATTATTTTGTACCTATCTTTTTCATTTTGAAACTTTGAGCATTTATTCTATCTTGATATCATGTTAGCTCCATTGCATTTTGGTGAACAATTACATTTATCTTTATCTCTAACTCAGTTTTCACTATGAGAGTTTCCTTCAAAGTATACTTTGATGTTACAAATTTCTAAAGATATACTAACTTGAATATGAGATTGAATTCTACTTGTGGATAGTTGCCTTGTTTTCTTGTTCTATGTTTCAGGTGATCCATCAAGGCACATTAAAGACATCAATTCATTTCCACATGTCCTATGAATCACAAGACTACTTGCAGATGTGCATATACTTCCACTTGAACACATTTAAAGGACCCTTCTACTTCTCTTGGCTCTATTAAAGATGCTTGTACGTTATGTTTCCAAAAAGCCACTTGCAAAATTGAAGACAATACAATTTCTTCCTTATTTTGAAGATCAAGTTGCAGATTTTTTGTAAAAATTGGGTTTCATACCCCTTGTTGTAAACACCCCATGTAAAGATTAAAGGGGGTGTTAAAATATATAATCGTTACTTGTATTTTAAATAGGAGATTCCTTTGGAATCCCTACATGTATTTTGTCCTCTAATGGGAGGACAACTCATTTTATGTAATTCCTTTAATAAGGAAAGTAGTTTATTCCTCCTTAAGAAAATTTCAACGCGTGTCACACACTTATGAATGGTGGCATTCATAGACTTGGGAGTTACATTCTAACTCCTCTCTCTCATCTCTATTTAAGAGATGCTCTTCTCTCATTTCTCGCAATGCAGGGTTGAAGAATGATCCATGAAGAAGTTATTGTAATGTGCATCTTGCACTCTTTCTCTCTTTGTTTTCTCTCTTTAGGCTATGGCCTCATTCATAATATCACAAAGGGGTTTTTCTTTGCTTTTCCCCTTATAAAATATCTTGTCTCCCCTGTCTTTGGCTCTTTTGATGAATGCTCTTGGATATGGTTTTCTCATGGTAACATTCTCCCTTACCTAGCTCTCTTGGATTGTTTATGTTACTTTGCTCTTCCATTATTATTTCTTACAAGATTCATGATACGAATGGGTACTCTTGAATGTACTCGTATTAAAGAAATTAAGGATATCAAGTAAAATTTATGGCCATTAGATTAATTTTATTAATTAAAATGATTGAATGATATCCCATGTTGGCCATTTCTTATGTTTTTTTTTTTGTTTAGTTGTGTAATGGGTTTAGGGTCCTTTCTCTGGTAATCTAATAAAAAACATCATTAAATGCCTAAGAAATGACAACTCACCCAATTGGATGATTAGGAATATAATTAATTGTGTTCATGTCTTGTTTAAAAGCTTCGAACTGATATCCTTCAGTCATACCAATATGGAAGGGAATAGAGTTGCTTACTAATTTGCAATCCGTGAGGTTTTCAATAGTAGTAGGAAAAAATAGAACAACTCTTTAGAACTTCCAATCCTTGTTCTAAAAATCATCAATGATAAAGATAAAATATGAGCAAGTATGATGTGCTACTAAGAGGATTTACAAACACTTTCTTCATGAACAATAATATCACCCTTATGAATCAAGTGAATCTAGACGAAAGTGCCCAAAAGGATACAATAAAAGGCACAAATGAATAGCTCATCTTGCTTTTTTATGCCACTAAGTATAATCAAAGGCTTCCAATCATGACCACGATTCATCGAATAAATGAAATGTACCTTATTTGTGTGAGATTAATATTGATGAAAATAATTTAGGAGAAAAAACTAATAATTCACATAATGGGAGCAATAAGAACTTGATCATCAAGATATCCAAACTCTTCTTATTTTATAATTTATGTGCATATGCTTTAATATTGTTAGAGTTAAATTTCAAGTGGAGAATTTTTCATAACAAGTATGCAAGGGAGTAAGGATGGGATAAAACCCTTGTCCACAAATTGAGATAGAAGCGTGTAGGTTTCATGTCATCTGTTATAGAAAAGAGGGTTAGCAAATTTCATTGTAAGAGTCAAAGATTGTGACTCTCTAAATCAATTTTGCTAAAGCCCGAAAGGGGAGAATAGTGACAATGGAGTTGGCCCAACTTGGTAAGATGGTGTTGCCCATTAATCAAGGCCTCATCTTCCTATGCTTTCAAGGAGCCATGTATAAATGCCCACTTCTCATGGAAAACTTGAACCCTAAACGCTACACTAATAAAGGGAAAGTGGTTATAAGTGTTACAATATAATCTTGAGGTCAAATACAATAAAAATGGCAAGACCATAAAATTCTTAGAGTTGTATTTCCAACTAAACCTACATCAGGCCAGCAGGGAACAAAGGCGTAGTTTCAATGATTATGCTGCCTAGTTTCTCAAGGAGCTATTATCAACATGTCATCTCAATGACACATCAAGTTAATAACAAATTCAATAAAGGATATTCTCATTGGAAGTTCTCAAAAAGTGCACAAGTCAACATTGCAATTCAATAATGATTTAATCATGACCTATTTGGCATGAATTAGACATTCTCGAACAATTTTCCTTTCTTTCATGGCCTCACATTAAATGTTTGTTTTAGTATGCCATCTTTACACATCTTCAAAGACTTTTTGTGACCTTCAACTAGATGATTGCACAAGAAGCACTATGGTCGCTCAATCAATCTACCTTGAATTACAGTCACTAGGGAATCAATTTGGTTAAATGAGCTCAATCAATCTACCTTGAATTACAGTGTTCCATTCATTCTCATGAGAGATGGGTTCATGTGAACCACTACTCATGAATTGTGGGTCAATGAGTTTGACTCAAAAACTACACAGTTGAATCCTGATAGCAATATCACAATTTGACTTGCTGTGGAAAAATATCTCCTACTTATTAAATGAGCAACCCAAACTACCAAAAGGGGTGACCCTATCACGTTTTCCAAGCACGTGATTGCTTCAATTCCAATATGCTCATGATTGAGAGTATTGCCTAACCTGATTGAGCCTTCACTCTCCTTAAATGATCCTCCTTTCCTCTAGACTATTGATCAACTCTCCAATCTTATCTCAAACACTCCCCGCAATTGAGAATTTTCTTATCTAATTAAACTCAACTTGTCCTTGATATTCAGAAGCTTGACGATTCATTATAATTTTTTCAAGTTCTTGCTATGAGCTCGCATCCTTTCTTCTCCTTTTTTTAATTTTTAATTTTATTTTTAAAATATGGGGGTTACGGGGTTTGAACCCCCTACCTCCCAAATTTATCTAAGATCTCCGACCAATGGGTTATGCACGATTTTCACACTCATTCTCTTTTTCCTTAATCAAAATACAAGGATATTGAATCACCTCTCCAAAATCAAAGCATCTTTATATTGCAACATCCACCATAGCTTTCTTAGACTCATAGAAATTTGTGCATCTTCCCTTTTTGTAAAGAAACTTCAAAGTTTCCTATAGTTCCAACATGATTTATGATTTTCTCAAAATTTGTAGATCTCAATAACCACTATCATCAAGGACATAAACTTTATTGATGCAAAGAGTGATATGAAAGAAATTGGATCCTTGAGGACACAAGACCAATACAAATGATAATATAAGCTTCTTTGAAGCTTCACAAGTTCATTTCATTTTTTAGAAATTTAGATTAGATTAGCAATGGGAAAACACATTTCTTGAGAAAAGAACACGATTGTCATGTCTAATTAGAGTATGAATTGTTGTTATTTTTTATAGTAAATTTTATGTTTTAGATCAAAGTATAGATTAACTTTCTTTGTTTTCTTTTAAAAGTCTTTGATCCCAACACGAGGCATTCGAAGGTAGTAAATCCTCAATTCCAACATGAGTTATTCAAGAAGTCGTAAACATTTACTTTTGAAAACAAAAGAAGGTTCTAGCATGCACCCAAATTTTAAAAAAAACTCAAAAAGTTGCATTTAGAGCATTTATTTTCTTTCAAAATTCACAAATATATTAACTTGATTTTGTGAAAAGTTTGAAAGGGATGTATTAGCTTTGTTTTTTGCAAGCATTTAAATAAACTAGACATATAATCATCAAAATATAACAATCAACACAAAAAAAAAAAAAAAAAGTATGAGTCTCAATTTCATCATAGGACAAATTTCAAATGAAAACAAATTTGACGAATTTTAAAGTTTAAACAAAAGCAATCAAATTGAGAATAAAAAGACCTGAATCACGACACAAGGCACACAAAAACAACAACAAACTCAACACTTATCATCCCCCGCCTCAACACATGAACACAACAATCTACTTTTCATCCCTCCTGAAAGAATAGAGTGAACCTATTGATGCAACCCACTCAAAACAATCACATTGCTACCATCCACAACACTCTTCTTCTATAAGAAGAGGTTGAACAACTGGCTTCACCCCTACTCATCTCAATTTTTCTAAACGAGAAATAGCAATATAGAAAATGCCTTAGCAAGGGAGAAGTGCATGTACCATAAAGAGTTAGACTCACATTGTGCTTGGGTCAACTATAGATGCCACACTCCCAAGTTGAACTAGGGAAAGCTTATCAAGAAAGTTTTTTACAAGAAGATTAACACTATTCAAGAATCAAATTTTGGTAAAAGCATCCTCAATGGTTCATTAATGGTAGAGTTCAAAAAGGTAAATCTAAGACTTTACAACAACACATGGGTGGCCCTTTTGGTAATTATATGGAAGACAATCATCAAAAATAAGATAGTTTGTCTTATGAAAGAGGAATCAATTGGCTTAAGGCAAAACCTAGAGAATATGGAAAATGGAATGGCCTGTGTAAACAACAATGTTGACAAAATAATCAAACTTAGCATCATAACAATCAGCAATTGTCCTCGCCACTAATGAATCTCCTCAGACTGATGTTGTCCCCCCTTGAGTGATGCTCCTGCTTCAACTTCCTCTGTCCCAATGGATTTGTTTCCAGTTGTTGGTTCAGACCCCTCTGGCGACACTCCAATTGTTATTGCTCCTAGTCCCTCTTGCAGCATTAACTCTTCTCTGTTTGCTACTACTCATCTGCTCCAGCCTGTGGTTGTTGTGACTTAGCATTGTCAACACTCCGGTCCCGTTGATGATGTTGATTCCCTCTCTCCGGGGCTCCCACCTTCTTGTGTCAAGGATCCTACTAATAATATTACTTGGACAGGTTGCTCGCCGACGAAGGAAAAATCACTCTGCAGTCTCTCACTGTTCTCCCAACGTTGTGGCTGAATCACCTACTCATACTTGATATGGTTCACTAGCTATGGTGCTAGTCTATTGTCATTGATCAGCTCTTGACCTTGTTGTAATTCCTTTTACACCTTCGGGTTGTGTTGGGGACAACACCCTTGTTTTGTTGCTTCTCAATAATAAAAAACAATCAACAACTGTGTTAACAATATTCAAAGTTCCATGATAGCATTAACAAGAGGAAAGAAGGGGGTGGATCACTACAATGAAGACCAAGCAAAAGAACTAGCAGGCACATTTCAATAGTTTCTATGGAAGCCCTTGAAGTTTGTAGTCTAAATGGTTTCCTACAATATATGAAAGACTAATCAGCCAATTTCTGTAAACAATCAAATGGAGCCCAAGATTTAATCCTATTCCTCTTGGTTTCTAGCAAAAGTTTTGTTTCCTTTTACATGTCAACTAGACATCTTTTGTTTGTTCTCTATTCTATTGTGGTTAGTATGTTTCTTGTTTGACCAAGTTGGTTGTTCTATGTTCTTTGTAGGTCAAACATTGTAAAATGGTTGGTGCCCTTTCAGAAACCCACTTTTTCCCTGTAATAAAAAATATGGGCATAAATTTCTAACCTGCCATATTTATGAAAGCATCAAACTTAAACATGTTTTACAGTTATAAGATGCGGGATATCATTGCTTATAAAGTATAAGGTTAAATTATCCTTAAAAATATGTTAGATCCATTGTGAGGAACAAAACAAAGTCAAATCTGAAAGTTGAGATGAATATTATGAGGTTTATCACTTTCTCCAACTTAGCTTCCAAGTAAAGAACCTTATTCGCTGATTTTTTACTCACATAAAATCCATTATAGACAGCAAAATTTAGCTGAGCTAGTAACATGAAACCATATCCATGCACAAAATTGGCGTTAGTTTTGTGATCTAAAAATCTAAGTTTACTGCCCCACACTGCTTTTACTGGAATGTTATTGAAATCATATTAAGTATTTGACATCTAGATTACATTTGATTGTCTATATATTTGAAGAGTTTTGGCATTTTAATTATTTTAAATATAAATTTACAAATTGGTTTTTTTGTGATCTTGCTATCGACATTCTGCATCATGTGACATTTTAGTCAGATCGATTGATTAATAAAGATAATACCAGATGAGGCCATACAAACAAATACTGTTTTCCACAATTTGTGCAAGGCAATGTTGCCTTACATTACCTATGGACACAAGGCTAAATCTATCTATTTCAAGTGCTATTGCTAAACCATAATTAGTCCACTTTACCATCTTATGTTTTGACAGAACGAAGTTTCATTCCACAATGTATACCACAAAGGACTAACTATTTAATAAATATGTTTTGGAATTGAAACCATGTTTATGTCTAATTCCATCAAGGTTGGTTTAGTATACTTGATTATGACTTTATTAGCATCAGTTTGTTCAAGAGGGCTGTGATCTAGAAAACCCACTTCTTGGCATGTGCATGGATGTTGGATAGGGGAACAGAGCTCTCGGAGATTCTCATATCTCCTTATATCATAAGGGTTTACACTACCTTGTTATATGAATAAAGAGCAGTTTCTGCCTAATCATGGTATGTCTGTAATAGGTGTGTTTCCATATTCTAGTATTTTCAGCTATTATATTGACATAACATAGAACTACAAAAAAAAAAAAAAAAATTGCTGCTTTCAGACCACACTGATACAGCATCTGCATTTAGTTCAGGAAAAATCTGAGAGACAGTGTTCGTCAAGCTCACAATTTAGTGGCGATATTTAGCAATACAGCAACTCCAGAAACAAAGAATGTTTTCGAAATAGAAAACATATCAATATACCTGCAGATTATAATCTGATACAATATTGGCTTCATTATTTTCTATTTGCTTTTTGGTAAGCACATTTCACTCCTAGGTCTAACCTCCATTTTCACTTGTGAAAAATACAACACATAAAAGAGTCTAAATCCTATCGGATGTTACAAATGTAGATGAATACAAATTGCACTTCTTTGAAGTTCCAATGGCCAAATATTATACTGTATTTTGGATTATACCTCGTCATATTTGGTTAGGTCAAATGTTAGAGTTCTCGAGCAGCTGTATCAAACAAAAAGGATGAAGATTAGTTCTCAATCATTTAGACAGTTCCACTGCAGGCAAGTTCTATAAAATAATTCTTACCATTTTTCAGAGTCCCTATAAACTCCGATCAATGCGTCGGCCTTGTCATAGAAGGTATCTTTCAGAGAAATGACAACACTCTGAAAACCAACACTGTTTTTGTCTTGATCTCTGTAGTTATCACAGGATTTTGATCGGATAAATGCTGCAACTTTTGCAACATTTAAGTTGTCCAGTGCTGCATCTACTTCATCCAGAACAAAAAATGGGGAGGGCCTGAAACTATAGAAACAGAGCAGAATATAATTCAATTTATGTACTTTGCATGGTATGTTTTGTTTGATTGGAATAATAATTTAAATTTATAGACACCTTGCTATGTTAACAACAGACCTGTGGATAGCAAATAGCAAAGCAAGAGCAGCTACAGTCTTCTCTCCTCCAGATAATTGTTCCATTTCTCTGAAGCGTTTTGTTGGGGGCATAGCTGTATATTTGATACCATATAAAAATGGATCATCTTCATTCTCCAGGCTCAAATATGCGGTTCCACCAAAAGGATGTGTATTACTTTGCGTTAGCTGTTTGTAGATTTTATCAATATTAGTAGATATGTGGCTGAATGCATCCATGAATTTTTCATACCTGTAACCCAAGACGATTGAATCTCCATTAACATCTACACAAAACGGCTAGTGAGCACACAAAAAGTGTACAACTCATGGCCAAAACCAAGTTATCAAAAAATTCAGAATAAACAAAAAGGAAAAATGCTTGAGATTTTTCCATTAACAACTATACTAAAGGAGAAAGGTAGAACCTCTTTTGTTTTACTGAATTATATTTATCAGTTATTTCCTTCTCTTCTCTCCTGGCTGTTTCAAATTCTTCAATGACTTCTTTTTCCTTCTCCCTCAAAGCCTCATATTGATCCAATGCTTTCAAATTGGGTGCTGTTCTCTCAATTTCCAATGTAACAGAGTCCATTTTGCTTTTAAATTCTGCCTCCAGTTTCTCTCTATCAGCTGATCTTAGATCCTGCATAGCCAAGGCAGCCCAAAACCAACAGAAAAGAAATATATTCAAATTAACTTCATGGTTGACTATTGTAATCTGATGAAACACAGTTAGAGACAATGCTGCACCTGTTGATGAGATCGGCTAAGTTTTGAGTAATCAAAATTTGTCACTGGGTAGTTGGGGCCTGACGAGTCAATTTCCATTGGGTCTGATAAGGTAGGGAGTTTTATCTGTTCCAATTCACAGTTTTCAAGTATCTCCTGCTTTCGAGATTTTAGCTGTTCAATTTGTGTCTCCTGAATCACACAAATACAATTTTGTTTAAAAAAGAACACAGAATGCTGATATCATATTGATAAGCATGGAAAATGAAAGCAGAGCATAAACGTGACTTATAAAATGAATTTTGATAATTATATTTTTCTGACCTTTGCAGTAATCTGGCGCTTCAGTTTTGCAATGTTTGCTGTAACATTATTAGCTTGCTTTTTCAGTTCCTGTATAACACTTTCACACTCATCTGCCTTTGATTTCAGCTCTGGAACAAAATATATGTGCATCAATAAATGGTAATAGTTGCACTAGATGTGATTCCTATCCAAATTAAAAATCAATCAATAAAAAAACAAGAATAAACTTATGCATGCACCCTGTTAATTTTGCTCCAAAAGTATTTTTACCATCTTGAATTATTAGTAATACTGTTTTCCTCAAAGTTTTATGCAAAAATATAGCTAAGAATGTTTGTGCTGGCACCTCCATGAAAGTTTGCTTGTACACCCATCAAACAAGATATTTATCTTCGTTAATGCCACCGAACAACAAAAATGCTTTGACAGATCACACAGAAAGCTGCTCCTTACGATAATAGACATGTCTTTAGTTATTTCATCAACTGACAAGCTTGGTTGACAAATTCTATGTACACTGGCACAAAACAAATAAGTATTCATGGAAAGCTAGACGGTTAATGCAATCAAAATTAAAATCATGTTTGTCATTCATTGAATGTCATTTTATTTTCCAGATTCATCGACTTGCCACCCTTTTGACGGAGAACAAAATCAAAGATTAGGCAATTATAAGTTGATAATGGAAGGTAAAATGCAATGAATTATCATGTGCAATTTTTTTTACCATGGCTGACTCTGTCCATCAGTCTTGACCCCCATCCTCAATGCAAGACATCCCTCAACAGCTCCTATTGACAGATGACACAAGGGTCCAGTACAAATTGATTGCATCTCCAGCAAGAGAAAAGTAATAATCATGCGGAAGAACTGGGTTTCTCAAGAAATATAAATACCATCTACTGAGCAATTTCCACTCACTTAATGGATATTAAATACTTTGAATTTCTGAAGTAGCTTTAAATACATAAGAGAGAGCTAATAAAAAGAAGTTTGCAGGGAAGATTTTCTTTCATATAGCAAGAAACGTAACTCTAGATGAGAGCTTATATTTAGAGCCCACAAAGTGTTCATTAATTTCCGGTGGACACATACAGCTATTAACTTGATAATGAAGAAAGATATCAAAACCATATAAGCAAAGATCTTTCTCGGGGATTTTGAGGCATATCAAAAGATTCAAGGAGCTATTGAGAAGGCAAGATTCATTTTTCGTACTTCCAACATCATTATAATCACCTAAGTTGGGGTACTGGGCACATAGCAACACTGTTCTTAGGTGCAATATTTCATGGATAATAGAACCCCAAAGCTTATTCTTTACCCTTTGTTTCTCAGCCCAAACTAAGAATTCACTCGTATGAGTTGAGATGTGGGAAGATTGTACAAGTCTCAGTCATAGCATAAGTGAGAATCCAAAGTAGCTTGGGTCTATAATCAGATGAATGAACCAAAAGGAGCTCCTACGAGAGTTGATTTAACTCTAGCTGTATTGAGGTTCGGGCAGGCAGAAAATAGAATGTCTTGTGCAAGTGATGGATACAGGGATCCATGTCCTAATAGTACTTGACTATATATGTGACCTACTTGTTGCATTCATTAGATATTTTCAATTCTCCAAATAGTACAGTAAAAGAAAGTGGAAACATATCAGGAACGCAAGAAATGCATAAAATTTCATTAAAAAAAAGACAAATTACTGATTTTTTTTACATTCTTAAATGCATGGAGAGTGAAAGTAAATAAAAGTGTACACAGTAAGTTTTGAAATATGGATTTTTCTCATTCTTAGATCATTGATTACCGATAATTGTCATATAATCTCTTTAACAATCAAATGCATAGTATTTCTACTGTCCATGATAATGATTGACTCATTGAAAGTGTATTTGATTGTAACTGTCCACTCTCAAGCAGTACTTTATAATTTTCAATTGAAGTTAATTTGGAATCACCTCAATTGAAGAATATAAAGTAGTATTTCTACCGTCCATGATAATCATTGAATCATTGAGAGTCGGTGGGAAAGGGTGCGCAAAGGAGGAACCAAAGAACGCTGATAATGGGAAGGAATTGAGGCATAAAATAAATAAAACCACACCCACATTCAATGGTATAGGCAAGATATTTGCTAGGGTTTGGTTGTAGGAACCACAAACATATTCTACACAGTCCCATGATGGAAGAGGAAGTAATTCAATTTGCTACCTTGCACATGGAAGGCTTAGCATATGATTGGTGCTATCATGACCTCATCACATAAGGACAGGACCTTGTGCAAACATTTTGAAGATTTCAGCTAGCAATTGATGGATAGATTTGAACAAAACGATCAGAAAGAGTTTTTTAGAGAGCGAACTAGAATAAAGCATAATGCTTAAAGACTTTGAGAGCACATAAACATATATGTGATAATATACAATCAAATGTCGTACATATTTATAGGATTCACACATCCTAATTTAGAGGAAACAAATCCTCTAACTATGAGTTGTTTGTAACAACTCAACAAATGCACAACTAATAAATATAGTAGTTCACATAATACTGACAAACCTATAACCAATTACGCGAACGTGTAACAAATATACCAACACCCTCCTTTAATGACAAACCTATAGGTTTTGTCATTACAACAATTTGAACACAGATGAGTACTTTTCTGATGAATGTGGACATAGCGCTCTCATAGTACAAAGTTACAAACATAAAAAAAAAAAGTCACGCCCCTCCCTTAATGACAAAACCTGAAAGGATGCCTAACTTATCCCTAAATTTTACAAATTTTAATCGGCTGGGCGGCTTTGTCATTATGTCAGCAACTTGTTCATCGGTGGGTCAATATTGAAGGTAGACTTCATTGTGGGTTATAAGCTGCCGAATATAATGATGATGAATTTCAATATGTTTGGCGCAGGCATGATAAACTGGATTCTTAGCCATCTTGAGAAGACTAATTGTCACAAAGAATAGGTGTTGGCTCGTGTTGATCTATGTGAAGATAATAAAGAACTTGACATAACCAAATAGCTTCACAACCCACACTACATGTTGCTTTATATTTTGCATCTATTAATGATAACGCAACAATGTGTTGTAATTTGCTATGCCAAGATATAGCTCCAAAACCAAGTGAGAACACATATCTAGTAGCCGATCAACGATTGTCAATGGAACCTGCCCAATTTGCATTTGTATAACTATTCAATTGAAATTCATCTATATGTTGATAGAATATACCAAAGTCGGGGAGTACCTATGATATATTTCAAAACTCGTTTTGTTGCAAGCCACTATTTTTGTATTTGGATTGAACATGAATCGATACAACTAGCTAACTACAAAACATAGGTGTGACCTAGTAGTAGTAAGATCATCAAACAACCTACCAGAAAGGGCAGACAACTTCAACCCAACTTCCATAGGTGTAGCAAGACGATTACAATCAAGCATCTGAAACTTATCCAAAGTGTTTTGGCGTACTTTGCTTGAGAAATGAAAACCATGCAACTACCCTACCAAAACTCTACACCCAAACAATAATGGAGCCAAAGATCTGTCATTTCAAATACAGAACAAAGATCATTCTTTACTTTTTAAAGAAGTTGGACTCCACTATCCGTGATAACTAAGTCATCCACATATATAATGAGAATAACAATGTCCTCACCGGAAAGTTGCACATAGAGATTAGGATATGAAGAGCTTCTACTAAATTGAGAATTTCTAAGATGAGTGTCAATCTTAAAATACCAAGCTCTCATAGCTTTCTTTCGTCCATACAAGGACTTGATTAACCTACAAACAAGATGTTCCTTCCCTACTACTTGAAACCCCTACAGTTGGACAGGGTAAACTTCTTCATTTAAGTTGTCATTCAAGAATGCCCTTTTTACATCCCTATTTGGTACAATGGCTACCCAAACTAAGCTAAAAGAGAACAAGCAAGGCAAAGACATACCATTTTAGTTGTAGGAGCAAATGTCTCCTCATAGTCTATGCCTTCTTGTTGTGCATATCCTTTGGCAACAAGCCAAGCTTTGAACTTGTAAATGAACCCATCTAATATATTTCACCTTGTACACACATTTGCAACCAATGGGCATCCTGCCATGAGACAATTCACACATTTATTGCTCTTTATCAATGAATCAAATTCTGTTTTCATAGCAGCTTCACATTTTAGTTTACCAGAGGTTTCTTCAAATCGGGTTGGTTCAAACTTATGAAAAACCGAAGCAAAATTTGCTTACTCAACAACTTTGGCTTTCCCTTTCACAACTTGCCTTGTTCAAGCATCTTTTTGTTCATCTTCTTTCACATCCTTGATGGTCTAATCAAACCATTTTGGACTAGGTTGAGGTATCTATTGTTGATTTTCAAAAGGTTGACTTGGAGAAGAACTCATTGTATCCCAAAGGGGATTTTGCATACACAAGTGCAGTTTATCCTCTTCCTTGTCATCTTTAGACTGAGCGTCAACTACTTGAGGAATCATTGTCTGTACCTACAAACTCTTTCTTGATAGGAAATTCACTATCTAGATCCTCAATTGGTTTACCATCATCTGCAAAGTAAGGTGTCTTTTCATGAACAATTACATTTACTAGCAGTTAATTTGTTAGTAATTACATCAATTAAGCGATATAATTTTGATTTTTCACTATAGCCCTAATTTTTGTCGCCCTTGTAGTGCTAGATTGTGAAAGATCCCCAACCGCCTATAGGCTGAATTTCTGATTTTGTTTTGTTTTTCCTCTGATTTTTCAATGTTTTTGTGTTTTTTGGCAATATTTGCTTTTTTGGTTTTCTCAAGTTTTTCCTGATATTTTTGTTGTTTTTCTGATAAGAGAATTGCAATGCTCAATATGACAAATAATGGAAAGAAACTAACAAAAAATAGATCACACAAAAGAACTAAAATTCTGAATTAATTTTTATTCAAATAATCTCTAACATAGCCGTACCAGGCTGTACAGTTCTGATTCATGTAACAACAGCGATATATGAAATGAATTTCATCTTGAAACTACAGATTTTTTCTCTACTATCATCGATCTGTTGATGGCACCCAGAAATCTCTGATTTTATAGTGGCTGCTACTACTAAACCCTCATGCCCAACTAGGAATGGATGTGCTTGATTGCTTTAGGTTGTACAGCTAGGGTTTGAATGATTGAAATGTGACAAATCTGCCACCCAATCGTCCGATCTGCAATCTGTTCACTGTCAACTGCTCTCACCAAGTCTGATTCAAAAGATTTCTCACAAAATTCGATACCCTTTTGATTTGCAATCTGGTCACCATTGAATAAGAGCTGGGTTTTCATCAACTCCTTATTCTTCCAAGAATTTCCGTTCCTGGAAGCTCCAACTGCTGCTCAGACCCTTCTCAGAGCTCAAGTTTCAATATGTTGATGTGAAAAAAAACCTAGATGCTGAAAATGAATACCCAACCCTCTTTTTATCTTTCTTTCTTTCCCTCCAAGATATTCGAACCTTATTAGATGTTCGAACTGAATTCTGACTGCTGCCACCAGTCCATGGATGATGTCTAAATGCTACAGGCAAACTGACAGTCTCCCCTAAAAAATAGGGATCCTCCCAAAAAAATAGGAACTGCAACCAAAGTCTCTAGAATGATTTCGAAGGTCCCTTGATGTGTTTCGGTCAACTCCCAGACAATCCCTAAAAAGTAGGAATCCCTCCTATCATTTAGGAGATTGTCCCAAACTATCCAAAACAACTTATAAAGCCCTTGCATAGCTTCACAAACCCCTAGATGGGTCCCCTATCCATACTGCTAACCTATAAGAACCCAGATAATAGGCCAACCTCTCTTGACAATTGAGTTGTCTAAGGAAGGGACATTACAGTCCTCCCTTCCCATGATTGCTTGCCCACAAGCAACTGCAAAGCTAGATGCTGAAGTACAGTCTCACCTTCCCACGTGGCATCCTCCAAGGGCAAGTCCCTCCAATGAAACAAGTACTTTCTGATCACTCTGTTCCTCAACCTCCTCTCCCTCATGTCTAAAATCTCAGTAGGAATCAAGATCAATTTGCTCTTCTCATCCAGTGGAGACAACTCAGGTGAATAAACAAAATGCTGCCCCAAAGCCTTCTCCAAGCATGACACATGAAAGACATTATGTATCTTGCTCTCAAAAGGTAACTCAAGCTCGTATGCCACCTCTCTAATCCTCCTCAATACTCTGTATGGGCGATAAAACCGAGGCTTGAGTTTCTCTACCCCACTCCTCTCAAGTGTACTCTGTTTGTAGGGCTGCAAGCACAGAAAGACAATGTCTCCAACCTCAAATGTCCTCTCAACCCGATGTCGATTTGTGTACATCTTTTGTTGATTCTTTGCATGTTGAATATTATCCTTAAGTGGCTTAATGATATCCTGATTGTCCTATAACCCAACGCCAAGTCCACAAATGATAAGGCATCATAACCATATAAAGCTCGGAAGGGAGTCATACCAATAGCATGTGTTACGTAGTATTATAACAATACTCACCCAAATACAACCAATGCACCCATGCTCTCTGCTAACCCGACACATAATTACGCAAATAACCCTCAACCCATTTATTAACTATCTTTGTTCGTCCATCCGTCTAAGGGTGGTAGCTAGTGTTAGGGGTCGACCCAATACCTGCTAACCAAAATAGCTCCTGCCAAAAGACGCACATGAATTTACTATCTCGATCACTAACAATGGTCCTGGGGAGTTCATGGAGTCTAAACACCTCACAAAAAAATAGCTCTGCGTAATGTCCACTTTTTGGGCACATTATTTATGTTGCTTCGTTAGCCGATTTATCTTGGCCCGATAGGCTAACCAGGGTTTGACTAGATCAGTATGATATTTAGCGTAGGAGATTTCAGTTTCAGGCCAATCAGAGTAGTTTCCGCAGGGTTTCCAGATACTTACTATTTATAGTAAGTCGACAGAGTTCAGTCTTCGTGACATTTCAGTATTGGACTTGGAGCGTATCGCCGAGAGCTTTTCGGCAAGCTATCACACGTCCTCTTCCGAGTTCGTTTGGTCATCCATTTTAATGCCAAAAGATTTCATCCTTTATTATTATGTCACTTTATTATTAAATGGATATATTACATTAAAGTGACAAAAAGTGAGAATATGAAAAGACAGAGAAGGGAAACTGAAGAGTCGCAACTATTGCTTTAAAAGAAGGAATGAAGACTCATTTGAGATATGCTTAGTTTTATGAATTTATTTTCTCTTGGAAAACCCAAGAAGCTTCAGCTTTCAATTCTAAAACCTGAGGACGGAAATCTTCAGGCTTTCTCGGTGGATTGGACGGAAACCCAGTTCATCTCTGAGGTGGATTCGCGACGGATTTCCCCATTGCATGTCCAGGTTCTTGTTATTTGATATTCTATTGCATTCTATTACATAACAAGAATCAAATGAGTGACATAAAGTTAAAATTTCAAGATACATTTGAGATGACTGATCTGGGTTTTCTACATTACTTTCTTGGTATACAAGTATGGCATAAAGATGATGGAATTTATCTCTCTCAAACCAAGTATGCTCTAGACTTGTTGAAAAAAAATATGATGGAAGATTGTAAAAGTGTGTCTACTCTAGTTTCTCTAGGTTTAAAGTTAAGCAAAGATATGGTTGTTGTATAATGCAATAATATTTGCTAAGGGTTTTAACGGAATATATTGTTGGTTATTGTTGTTGAATAATTGGTTTATTGCATGAATGTATTTGCTTAAATCTTATGAGCTATATTTGAGGGATTTTGGGGAAAATACCGATTTGGGACATTTCAATGGTATCAAAGCTGGTTTTTCTTGCCAGCCTGTGGAGTTTTAGCAGACATTTACAAAAGGGTATTTTATGAGCGAAACAAAAGTGCAACTTGATTGTCTAGAATCAGAGGAAACTATTACAGGTGTCTCAAATATCATTTATTGTTAAACCAAGCTTAGCACTGGAAATCGTGGACTGCTACTGTTGAAAATATCCTAACCTTGAGATTGGTGGTTCATTTCTAATTGTATGCACCTATGAGTTTATGTATCAAACTACACTGTTGATTGTATTCTTAATACGGGTGAAGAGGAGGTTTACTCCATACGTTGTGTGTGGTCTCGGCATATAGAGGGACTCGCAGGTATATATTTTGGTCTTCACCAACAGTGAGGGACATTACCTCTAGCCATGGATCTGGGTGGAGTGTTGTGCGCACGATTAGTCTTAACGGGGAATCCGTTCCTTGGTGCTAGACGTTACCCGAGAGATTAGCACTGGAAGCTAGTATATTCACCACCAGATACACTACGGTGTTTACCACTATTCAGTGGTCTTGTTTGAACGTACCTTGTAGTGCCTACCGTTTGCAGCAGATTAAATTACGGGTTGAGTTTTAACAAGCGTCCTCAGAGCGTGAGCAGATATTCATTGTTGAACAGCCGTGTATGATCTCCTCAAACAGTGGACGAATCAGTTTTACTGTTATTGCTAGAGTTTGGCGTGGTACCTGCAGGGCCGATCCCCTTTCTCCATCAAGCTCATTTTAATACTTTGGTTATCGTAAATAAGAAAGAACTTTATTAAGTTGAGATTCTAAAGATTTATTTCAGCTGGAAGACACACAGCATGCTCACGCAACAAAGAGATTAACGAACCATTTCTGGAAAATGTTTACACCTCACGACTTTGACTTAAGTCTAAGGGAGTGCTGGCGTTAAAAACTTTGCAACACGGTGAAGTTCTGGGTGTCGTGACACATAACTAATTGTCTGGTGCCTTGACTTCACGCGTCATACCTCCTATGAGGAGCTTGTGTTGTTTGAAGGATTAAGTGTTGGACGTATACATAGCACAGAAGTCTGTGGCTTCCGTGTGTTACTCTAGTTACATTCGGGTGGGAGAGAAGAGTTAATGTCAGCCGCTTAATACAAAGCAGTGGACGGGAGTTTCCTTACCCACGGGTCATACCTGTTGGTCGAGCCGCGTAGGAGTGAACTGTCGTGGTGGAACCAGGAGTCACGGACGACATACAGGGATTCCTTGCTAGCAACGTCGACAAGCATAGAGCAGGGCGTCAATCACAGGCACGACACTTCTTGCCACATCACTACTGCTGCGAACACCAGTCGCTTCATGCGCTATGGCTCTCTCCATCGTTGAGTCCCAACAAAGGACCATTCAAAGCCAGACCCCGAGTAGCAGCATTAACAGGTGCATGATTATCATTTTCCCTTTTGATACATAGTTTGAAAAATAAGGAGACGAACTGAGTTGTAAGATTTGATATGTTGTTTAACACTGTGGTTTTATTTGTTATCATTCAATATCCATATGATATGAGAGTGTGAATCACTACCACTGTTGTTCACCCGTATTGATATAGACTGCATAACTTAATGTATTCAGCACTAGAGGCTTAATAAATTCACACATTCATGTATGCATTTGTTACTATATATTGAGAACCGATACAACAGCAAGATACATTCACGATTATTGAAACTAGTCAAATATCCATTCGAACAATTAAAAAGTTGGGTAGTCAAATGTTGGAAACAAATCAGGTCAGGATCATTACAAAATATCATTTGCTGGATTAGATTGGGACAAGCTGAACAGGCATTAGTTGATGCAAAAGCCTGCAGGGAACTGCGCCCTGATTGGTCAAAAGCAGGTTACATGGAAGGAGCAACATTGCGTCTATTGCAGCGTTATGATGAAGCTGCAAATGCATTCTATGAAGGAGTGAAGCTTGATCCTGAAAATAAAGAACTTGTTGATGCTTTTAGGGAAGCAGTTGAAGCTAGGAGATTGATTGAATTGGCGACAAGAGGATCAGGACACCTGCAGCTTGAGGGAGTTGTGAAACTTCTGGAAGGTGCTAAACAATCCATACTCGGAGAGTGGAGCTTTGTCCTTGGCAGCTACAAGTTATTCTGAAGATTTTGAGCAGTGTAAGTTTGGACATTCACTTGCAGAGACAAGTAGTTTCTAGCTACGAAAGATGCATGGTTTGGGAAAAACCTTGAAGGATCTTGTTAAGTTACAACAACAGTTAGTCCCGACTTCACAACCTGATAAAAAGACTAAAATACTCAGCATGTATGATGAGTATAACACACTTCCTCCACAGGTTCAGAAAGATTTAACCTTCTCTAGTTTCATGGACTTTCATCCGAAGCTACAACACAAGACCTTGATGGAAAAGAAGCAGTACCATGAATTGGTTTGGGATCTACTTGCACAAGATATGTGCATAAATTTATATGAAAGGTTTCCAGCTGTCATTATTCAGCCCATAAGTGAACAAAAAACTAAACCAGTTATTGAAGAAAACCCTTATGAGATTGTCATCAAAGCGGGAGATTGTAAAACAAATATTGAACCAATGCACGAAAGAAAGGCTAAAGAGGAGGCAGCAAATATACAGGTTACAGGATCTCCGAAAATAAGCAAGAACCAGATGAGAAGAGAGCAGATTTGTTCTATATGTCAAAGGGCTTGGTCTCTTGAACATTTTTGTGGTATTATGCAGGGAAAAGATAAGATTAAAGGCTGTGACAATCAGATGGATGCCTTTAGCAATTCATGTAATGAGGAATCGTGTGATTTCTTTAGCAGCACCTCACTTATGCGTAATGCTGATTTGGATGACCAACCAGGTAATGCATTCCAAAATAACAATGATGAGAAGCATGCCTTGAAGAGTCAGCTGAAAGTCAAGGACGATGCCATTATTGCAGCTATTGTACATCATGATACCACTCACAGAATTATTGAGGATCTTTGCAGGAAGGCTCAGATGGAAAAAGGGCAAAGTGGTATAAGGATTGAATCTCGTGTTGCTGATTTACAGGGGGTCAAAACAGCTTGTGAGGTTTGGAAATCAGAATATCTATGTTTAATTTCAGATCGCAACTACCTGTTACAAGTTGCTGAAAATTATGCTGAGCAGTTGAGGAAAAAAGGTGATGAGGTTAATAAGCTCAACAAAGAGCTTAATGTTGCTTAGGAAACATTGGAGCACACACATCTTGCTCTTCAGGAAGCAAGAAATCAGATTGTTGCCACTAGTCAGTACAGGGAATAGGACAACAAAGAAAGGTTTGAGTTCTTTCAAGAAGTGATTCAGGAACTTGATAGCATACAGCAGACTTATGACTTGGATAGATGTCCCAAAAAATCAGATAACAAATCTCTAGATCATCCAGAACTTCTTTATGAGTGGAATAACTTACAGTCAATTGACAATTTCTTGTTTGAGATGGATGCTGATTTGACATTTGATAATCCTTTTTTTGAGCTAGATGAGGAAGATATTTCCTATCCCCGTGACGAGGATGAGGTTGATTGCAGGATTTGGGACCCAAAATCAGTTACTAGAGATGAGTCTCGGTCACTAGATTGGAGTAACGAGGTGAGTTCAGTTGTTGAGCAGTTTGGTTTCTACATCAGCGGTTCAGGATGGGCAATTGTGACTTATTGCATGATGGATGATACGCTTTTCCTTGCATTATCTCTCACTGAAGAAGAGATGTCTAGTATTGATGGCATCCAGGAGGCAACTGCCTTGTCACATTTGACAGATGGACATAATGCTGATTACAAATCAGTCTTGGATAGGGACTTGGTTATCAGTATGACCAAGGGGTACCTAAGGAGAGAAGACAGTTTTGATGAGTATCCCTTGATTCGTTCCCCTCCTCACACAGCTAGGACTCAACCACATTACCGTACCGATTCATCCATCGCCTATGATAACTCTATCATCTCAGATTTTGAACATGATGACATTTGGGTATTGTCTTTTCAGTATGAGATGGATGGTAGGTTTGATACACTTCCCTTCATGACGAAGGAAGCCATGTCCTGCAGATTTGGTAGTCTGCTTCTTCAATACAGTTTCCGGTTTGGGCCACATATTAGGGAGACAGTGTTGTGGCAATTGGACATTTTGGTCAATTCACTCATTATCGGCATGGATCAACATATTTCAGTCAACTGGGGAGATGGGTGGCCCTTTTGTTTGTGGGACACTGGAGGAACTTTCTCCTGGCTAGCGATAATTCAGGGAGCTAGTTGGCATAATGTTAGGTTCCCACCTTCATTTGACATTTGTAGTGCTTGTAGTTTCAGTTGGAGTGAAGCTCTCAATTGGATTGAGGATCCTCTCACAGATGATGGCAGCACAGGGTAGGTTGATTCGACTGATCAGGCACATGGGGTGATTTGGGATCCCGACATTAGTATGATTAATGTATTGTTGTTGTGTGGTCTTAATGAGTGGCTTCAAAAGTTTGGACATGTTGTTTGTGTCAGTTTGGCACAACAGATTGGTGGAGCAACTCCCTTGAGGTTGGTATGGGATCCAGGCATTGTGTGCACAACATGCAAATACCGATTGCTTGAGGGAAAGCAATCTTCGAGAAGGGAGGATTTGTAATGTCCCCTTTTTGGGCACATTATTTTTGTTGCTTCGTTAGCCGATTTATCTTGGCCCGATAGGCTAACCAAGGCTTGACTGGGATCAATATGATATTTGGCCTAGGGAATTCCAATTTCAGGCCAATCAGAGTAGTTTCCGCAAGGTTTCCAGATACTTACTATTTATAGTAAGTTGACAAAGTTCAGTATTTGTCGCATTTCAGTATTGGACTTGGAGTGTATCGCCGAGAGCTTTCCGGCAATTTATCACACGTCCTCTTCCGAGTTTGTTTGGTCATCCATTTTAATGCCAGAAGATTTCATACTTTATTATTATGTCACTTTATTATTAAATGGATGTATTACTTTAAAGTGACAAAAAGTGAGAATATGAAAAGACAGAGAAGGGAAACTGAAGAGTCGCAACTATTGCTTTAAAAGAAGGAATGGAGACTCATTTAAGATATTCCTAGTTTTATGAAATTAATTTTTCTTGGAAAATCCAGGAAGCTTCAGCTTTCTGTTCTAAAACCTAAGGATGGAAACCTTCAGGCTTTCTCGGTGGATTGGACGGAAACCCAGTTCATCTCTGAGAAGGATTCGTGACAGAGTTCACCATTGCATGTCCAGGTTCTTGTTATTTGATATTCTGTTGCATTCTGTAGTTCGGATTTGGATTGTGAGAAATCCCACTGTTGTTGCATTGTTGTTGTATAATGCAATAATATTTGCTAAGGGTTTTAACAGAATATATTGTTGGTTAATGTTGTTGAATCATTGGTTTATTGCATGAATGTATTTGCTTAAATCTTATGAGCTATATTTGAGGGATTTTGGGGAAAATACCGGTTTGGGACATTTTACCTCAAGCTCGTATGCCACCTCTCTAATCCTCCTCAATACTCTGTATGGGCGATAAAACCGAGGCCTGAGTTTCTCTGCTCCACTCCTCTTAAGTGTACTCTGTTTGTAGGGCTGCAAACGTTGAAAGACCATGTCTCCAACCTCAAATGTCCTCTCAACCCGATGTTGATCCGTGTACATATTTTGTTGATTCTTTGCATGTTGAATATTATCCTTAAGTGGCTTAATGATATCCTGATTATCCTATAACCCAACGCCAAGTCCACAAATGATAAGGCATCATAACCATATAAAGCTCGGAAGGGAGTCATACCAATAGCATGTGTTACGTAGTATTATAACAATACTCACCCAAATACAACCAATGCACCCATGCTCTCTGCTGACCCGACACATAATTACGCAAATAACCCTCAACCCATTTATTAACTATCTTTGTTCGTCCATCTATCTAAGGGTGGTAGCTAGTGCTAGGGGTCAACCCAATGCCTGCTAACCAAAATAGCTCCTGCCAAAAGATGCTCATGAATTTACCATCTCGATCACTAACAATGGTCTTGGGGAGTTCATGGAGTCTAAACACCTCACGAAAAAATAGCTCTGCCACTTGAGATGTTTTGAAGTTGGCTGCATTAGAGAAGTGTGCATACTTCATCAATCTATCCACAACAATATAAATACAATCCTTCCCCTGGACTCTCCGAAGACCTGTAATGAAATCCATAGATATACCCACTTGTGCTCTAGAATGGGCAATGGTTGCAGAAGACCTACTAGGAAAGTATGCTCTGACCTGTTCTACTGACAAGTCACACACTCATGTACATGACGCAAAACATCATCCTTGAGGCTCTTCCATGAGAACCTCTCTCTAAACTACTTGTATCTCTTTAAGTACCCCGGATGTCTTGCAAGTGGTGTGTCATGGATGACTCCTAAGATCTGCTCCTTAAGTTTTGATCTAGGTACCAAATAAATCATGTTCTTATAATATAATATCATCAATCACTAGGTATCTGTCATCCTTAACCAAACCATTTATAATCTCGCATGCAAACTAATTCTCGGAATACTCAACTAAAAGTTGAGACTTTCAATCCATAGTTGGAATACTCGGCGAGTTTTATAAACTCGTCGTGTTTTTATGTTGTGCGAGTTTTTACCACTTTAACTCGCCGAGTTTTTGTGCAAAATTCGTAGGGTAATCGCCGACACAACGAGTCTAATAAAAAAGCTCAATCGCGGCTGCACAATCAGTGCTTAAAGAAATAAAAGGCCCAGCTAACTTTATTTTTATGTTTTGAGTGCTTCTATTTGGCTGAGTGGGGAAAATAGTCTTCAAGGCCCTCGCTAACTCATTTCAACCAATTAGAAGCGGATTTCAAGCAAATTTTGAAGAAAATCAGATTCCCAAGTAGGTTTTCTAATTTTCTTTCATGTTTATTTAAAACATTCTATTTATTTTTTGTTGCATCTAGATGAATAGAAAATCAATCATAAGTAGTTTAAAATGATTTTGAGTCATTAGAAAGAGATTTAACACTGTTTTTGACAAGTTTTATTGAATCTTTCACTATTTTTTTTGAAGAATCTCTAGTTTTTTAAAAAAATCAAACCTTAGCAGTTTATTAAATTTAAACTTTGAATAATGTCTAAAATTATTGAAACTAATTTAGATAGTTTGCTTAATTGTTTAACTTAAATATTAATTTTGTCTTTTCACTTTGTATGTGTAGGTCAACAATTAACTATTAATTCAGCATGGCAGCTTCAGGGAATGATTGGCCACTAGAACCATGCCCATCTGGATATATAGGCACCCATCCTAAAGGTGCTAGAGATAAGACATGAAGGTATGCCTATGAAGGACCAAAGCATCGGACGGTGATTTGCATAAAATGTGAGAAACTAATTCATGGAGGCATAAACCGCTTCAAATACCACCTTGCGGGCATTGACAAGCATGATACTAGGAAATGTAATAAAACCACAAAAGAGATAAAAAGGTATGTTAATGTGATACTTGCAGCTGGGAAAGAGAAAAAATTGCAAAGGGAGAGGGAAAAATTAGCTATGAGGGCAGCCATAGCTGAACCTCAAGGTGTTTCAATTGACATTAACGAAGAAGCAGCACTTGAGAGCATAGTGGTCTCTGGTCATGGCCCGCATATCCGCAAAACGAGCACCCACTCTTTTACCACTTATGCTTCCTCTAGTAGAGTGTTTGTCGTTACATCACCATCAGGGACAGTCTATAGGCAGTTATTTTGTGCCCAAGAACACACCTGGACCACAACCATCATTAGAGGCCACTGGATGGAATAGGGAGGCACATGAGAAAACAAACATTGCATGTGTTGATTTTTGGTACTTCAAATACATCTCATTAAATGTGGCAGAGAGTCCTTACTGGCTAAATTTGGAGACCACAATTACAATTTCAAGAAAAGGGTACAAGGCCCATTCTTGCAAGGATTTTGGTAGGAGGTTAGTAAATAGTCCAATTGATTTCATTTTTAAATTTTAATTGTTTCTCTTGTTTATTAAATCAAAATTGTGTACTAAGACCTAATTTCACTTTGTTCTTGTAGGTTGCTCACAAATGCGGTTGATAGGGCAAAACAAGTGGTGGAGGACCAAAAAAAAGAATGGAGAAAATATGGCTGCACAATTCTTTCTGATGGGTGGACAAATGGAAAAACCCACACCATTATTATTTTTTTGGTTGCTTTCAAGGACAATGTGGTGTTCTTGAAATCAGTTGATGCATCCAATAAGGTGAAAAATGCAAATACATTGGTTGGAATGTTGGAGCTCATTGTCATGGAGGTGGGAGTAGAGAATGTGGTGCAAACATCATAGATAACGCAGCAGCATATGTGTCAGCAGGTAAAATCCTCCAAGAAAGGCACCCCACTCTTTTTTGGACACCTTGTGCAGCACATGTCCTAGACCTTCTCTTGGAAGACATAGGAAAACTTGATTGGGTGACTCCAATTGTGGAAGATGCAAGGCGGATCACATAATATATTTACAATCACCCTTGGGTTCTACATTTGATGAGAGAGTACACTCAAGGGAGAGATTTGGTGAGATTTGATGTCACAAGGTTTGCAACGATTTTCTTGACGTTGCAAAGTATTCTTGGTGCATTGACTTCTTTGAAACAAATGTTTGTGAGTCAAGCATGGCTAGACTCACCTTATTCAAAGAAGGTTGAAGGAGAGGTTGTCACATGCATAGTCTTCGACAACCATTTTGCACAAAAGGTTGCAAAGATTGTGAAGGTAACTTCAAAACTTGAATTTTTAATTATTCCTGATTCAAGTATCTCATTATTAATTTGTAACTTCATTAATAAATCTTTATGTAATTTGTTTTTTTTCAATTGTAAGTGTCTGAGCCCTTGGTTAGAATTTTGCGCTTTGTAGTTGGGATCAAACCCCAGTGGGGTATATTTATGAGGCCATGGGTAGGGCTAAGGAGTCCATAAAAAAATACTATAAGGGGGATAGACTCAAATTTGATCCCATCTGGGAAATTATTTGTAAGAGGTCGAACAAGCAACTCCACCAACCCATTCATGTAACAGGGTACTTCCTCAACCCTTGTTTTAAGCACGAGAATTCTTACTCAAATCCTAATGGAGAGGTCATGGAGGTCCTTACTACATGCATTCAAAGGATGATACCTGAGGTTGAGGAGAGAGACCTCGCTGTGGCTGAACTCCAAAACTATGTGGACACAAGGGATAATCTATTTTCTTCAGACCTGGCAAAGAGAGGAAGAACATGGGAAATTATTGATAAGAGGTGGAACAAGCAACTCCACCAACCCATCCATGCAGCAATGTACTTTCTCAACCCCCGTTTTAAGTACAGGAATTCTTCCTCAAATCCTAAAGGAGAGGTCATGGAGGGCCTCACTACATGCATTCAGAGGATGACACCTGAGATTGAGGAGAGAGACCCCGTTGTGGCCGAACTCCAAAACTATGTGGACGCAAGGAGTAATCTATTCTCTTCAGAGTTGGCAAAGAGAGGAAGAACTACTCAAACCTCAGGTATAGCATTTGCCATTTTGATTTTGGGGTCTAAAGTAATTGATAAATTGATAAAATATGTACCCGCTTTTCTCTTTTCTTTCTAACTTCTCAATATTTTATTTTGCAAATGCTTGGTGGCGAAAAGTTGGGGTGGAAATACCCCAAATCTCAAAAAAACTTGACCTCAAAACCTTGTGTCAGCCTTGTAGTTCATCCAATTGTGAACGCAATAGGAGCTTGTTTGAGGCCATCCACACGAAGAAGAGGAACAAGTTAGCTCAAAAATGCCTCAATGACCTTGTCTTTGTGCAATATAATATTTGCTTGTGCATAAGGAAGGCACAGGAAGCAGCAGTTGGTCCAATTGATTTGGATGATAGAGATCTTTACACTGATTGGACATCACAAGAGCAACGTCCATTGTTTATAGAGGATGATGTCACTGATTTGGAGAGGGAGACTATGGAGGAGGAGGGTAGATTTGGTTTCACACTGGATGACATTGAGGAGGATGAGTCAGAAGAGGAGTCATTGCCTGTGCCAGGAGGAGCTACATCCAGGATGGAGGACGAGTGTAATGTCCCCTTTTCGAGGTACATTATATTGAGCCGTGTTGTTAGCCTATTTACCTTGATCCGAAGGGCTGACCGTGGCGTGACAGTGTTCC
>MU223664.1:1231578-1246922 GCA_018584345.1 Thuja plicata
TTCAGTTCCAGGCCAATCGGTGCAGTTTCTACGGGTTTCCAGGGAACTTACTATTTATAGTAAGTCAGCAGGGGTCAGAATTCTCAGCTTTTCAGTAGTGGACTTGGAGCGCCTCGTCGAGAGCTTTACGACGAGCTATCACACGACGGCATCCGAGCTCGTTTGGGCTCCCGTTTTAATGCCGGATGACTTCCTCATTTATTATTTTACTTTATAACTCAACGGTCATTTATTTAAAGTGACTTAAAGTGAGTTTATAAAGAGACGAAATGGGCATACGAAGAGTCACAGTGGGGAAACTGAAGAGTCACAGCTGTAGCCATAAGAGGAGGTTTTGGAGACTCATTGAGCATGCTTCAGTATTATAGATTTTATTTCTCCTTGAGAATTCGAGAAGCTTCAGCTATCGAATCATAAATCTGAGGACGGAAACCTTCAGCATTTCTTGGTGGATTGGACGGAAACCCGATTCATTCTGGTGCGGATTCACTTCAAAGTTCGCCATTGTTTCATCAGGTTCTTGATCAGCCGATCTCACTATTATTTTTGTATTTCAGTTTGGATATTGTACTATTTGGTTATTGTATTGCTGTTGTATAATACAAAACCATATTTCTGAAGTTTTCATGAGAATGTACTTGCTAGTTATTTAAATATATATATCTGCTGGTTATTGTTCTGGGTTCGACGATTATTTGTATGTTATTGTCTGTTTTAAATCTGCATGAGATTAATTGGGAAAAATTAGTAAATGGCCGGTTAGGGTCATTTCAAAGAGCCACACACCGAGTCAGACATACCGAGCGAGGAGGCACAGTCACGCCCAGTGCAAGCTTCTAGGACTATCACTAAACCCTCTAGTTCTACCTCTCCCTTAGTTTTTACTAGAGCTTGGAAGAGGAAGATGTAATTGTAATGATGTATTTACTTTTAGTTTTAAAGAAACTATTTACTATTTTGCTTCCAGCCATCATCATTCCTCGTGAGAATGTGATTTTGTACCGACTTTGCGTTCAAATATATCTAGACTCAACTTGTTTCTTTTGTGTTCTCATTAATTGACTCATTAGATGTATCTTGTCATTGAATTTTGCAAAAAAATGCATTTCTAATTAAATTTAAGCAATATTTTAAGTTCCCAAGTTTTTTGCCGAGTTTTTCCCGATTTTTTTTTCAGGCCTTCGTGAGTTTTTGGCTTTGGCGAGTTTTCCAACTATGTTTCAATTTACTGAAATCTAACTCATAGAGCAAAGTGTAGCAACTATAGACCTCCTAGAAAGTGCATCAGCAACAACATTCTTTTTTCCCCTTGACATGCTCGATGTCAAAGACATATGCCTGTATCTTGTTGGTCCATTTCTGTTGACGCTCATTAAGTTTTTTCTACTCTAAGAAGTATTTCAAGCTATTGTGGTCGGTCCTCACCATAAACTTCCCAGTACCGACAAAACTTTGTCAACGCATACGTGATGGCAAGCATCTCCTTGTCATAGGCGGAATACAGTCCCTCGTTATCCCTCAACTTCCTACTCTCATAGACAATGGGATGGCAATTCTACATAAGAACCACTCCAATACCTTCTTTGAATGCATCACACTCTAACACGAAGCACTAAGAGAAATCTGGAAGAGCCAAACCTCGACAATTGCTCATGACCTACTTGAGCCTATCAAATACAATTTGTGCCTCATCTGTACACCTTTAATGTGCCCTTTTGTCTGAGATCTGTCAAAGGAGTTGCAAGTTGTGAATACCTCTTCACAAACCTCCTATAATATGCACATAAGCCTAGGATACCCCGCAACTTTGAAATGTTCCTAGGTGGTGGCAAATCAAGTATTACCTGAATCTTCTCCTAATGAACCTTTACCCCATCATTATCAATCACATGCCCCAAATACAAGATCTTTGTGAGTCCAAATTCACATTTGGGCATCTTGGCAAATAGAGACTCTGCCTCCATAATGCCAAGTACCTCGTCCAAATGTCTCATGTGCTCCTCCCAAGTCCTGTTGTATATCAATATGTCATCGAAGAACACAAGTACAATCTTATGCAACTGCTTATTGAATATGTGATTCATACATGACTGAAAAGTAGCAGGTGCATTAGAGAGGCCAAATGGTATCACTAAGAACTCATAGTGTCTGTCGTGACATCTCAATGTTGTCTTATGTATATCCTCATCACGAACCTAAATCTGATGGTACCTCGAGAAGATCAATCTTCGAGTACACTGCACCACGGAGCTCATCCAACAACTCATCTATGCGCGAAATAGGATACCTATTCTTAATTGTTTTCTTATTCAATGCACGATAGTCAATGCACACGCACATAGTGACATCCTTCTTCACCAACACCAGAGAAGAAATAAAAGGGCCAGAACTAGGCCTCATATGCCCCATATCCAGTAGCTCATGGATGGTCTTCTCTATCGCATCCTTAAATTTCTTGGGATGATGATAGGGAGTAGTAATCACGGGCTTAGCGCCCTCCTCAAGTTCAATCGCATGCTCAAAACCACGGTCTGGTGGTACCCCAGGAGGAATGTCACCAAATACAAGATTGTGCTTATCCAATACCATTTGTACATCTACATGGAATGACCACTCATCCTATGAAGAAGGCAACTTGGACGAAATGAAACACTCTGCCACCCAAGCAACAGATCCATGCCTGAATAAGGATTGCATCCTACGAGTTTAAGCCACCATCGGCCATCCATCAGAAAGTGCCTTAAGCACAACCTTCTTACCATCCGCCATGAACTCTAACTGCATCCTCTTGAACAACTATACAGAACTACCAAGTGACTCTAACCACTAGATGCCCAATATTGTATCAATCTCACCAAGACCTACAACATAGAAGTCATCTGTCAAGGTGTAATCACCCATCTGTATGCTAAGTTGTGGGACTCCCCTAGTGCACCGCAAAGTGAATCCATATCCAACTGTCACACTGAAAATAGGAAAATCCTCTACCTGCAATCCATGCCTTGCAACCAATCCCTCATCTATAAAATTTTGTGTAGCGCCACTGTCCACAAGGCAAGCCACGTATCGTCCCTTAATCACTTCCTTCAAGCGAAAGGGATGGATCCTCAGAACTCCCAAAGGGTGGCAATATTACCAGTGGATGTAGCCAATGCATCGCCCTCTCCAAGCTCTATATGTTGAGTCTCCTGCTCACCCTCAACATTGCTGCCCTTTGAACCTGTACCCTGTATCTGCTCATCATCCACATCAAAAGCAACCTCTATGAGATGCACTTTGCCTTTCCCAAGGCATCTATGTTCAGGATTGTGTGGCTCCTTACACAAGAAGCAAAGCTTCCTCCTCAACTCATTACATGTCTCCTGTCCATCCTAGGAGGTGGTGGCCCGCCCTTGCGCTGTGTAGATGCATTCGGAAATGGCTTGGATCTCCTAGCAAACTTCTTATCTAACTGATAAGAACTAAATGGTGGTGAGATATCAAGGTCCAAGGTAGTCTGTATAGCCTCCTCCAAAGTCCTAGGCTTAAGAACCCTGACCAAACCTCGTAATCTCTTCATACAATCCCTCAATAAATAGCATCACCACACATCTAGCCAGCATCTCGGGAACCATAACAACGTTGAAACTCATTAATATAAGTTTCAACGCGTCTGGTCTTACACATCAATGCTAAGTCTCTACAGTACAGCTCAACATCCTTATGGTCAAATCTAGCAATCAACCTTTTAGTGAACTCCATGTAAGAACGAATGAGACCATGGTTTTGGTAACCAAACCATGATACCACCAATCATAAGCCACGCCCTCTAAATGTAGCACTGCAAACTAAATGGCCTCATTCTCAATCATCGACTCAAGTGAGGTAGATATCAAGTTTGTGCACCCAGGCTTGTTCACTGATCTTTTTGCTACCATCAAAGGAAGGTAAAGTAAGCTTGTTGGTCGCTCGCTTGAGGTCTTCATTTTGTTGTTGTCTAGGCCATCTATCACTCCTGGCCCTCAAACTATCTCTGTGTTGTGCACAATACTAGGGCAGTGGGAAAGCATCTCTAACATGTTGTGGAAGGGCTCACTACTCATCACTGGCTACCATAACTACATCCTGGAACTCTATGCCCTCCAATGGGTCTACTGGTGGTGGCCCATCTCTAGAAGGAAAATGAGGCTGCATGGCCCTATCAGTTGTACGTGTCTGATTCCTCTCACGTCTAGGAGAACCAAGTGCACTATCACTCGATGAGGGAGCCCTACTACTCCCATGATTACCTACAACTAAAACAAACCTACTCCCTCTTTCATGTCTGCCATGCCTATCTCTAGGCTGACCCAATTCCAACCTATCAAGGGTATCCTATAGCTTGTCTAAAGCATGTGTCGTCTATGGTTGAGTATTAACAAGAGTTCTAAATAACTCCCGACCTGGATCCTCATGTTGATTCTATCTTCCCCTCTGTCGAGGACTCCTACTGCCCTCATGCAAATCACCCATACCTGTTGGAGTTTCCATATCAAGATCCAATTGGCCCTATGCTTTTGTGAGAACGTAATACCTATATGCCTCAATTCTTCTCGAATGCATAGAAGTTATTACAAAACCCTCAGGCTAGTAGAATTAGGTTCTAATACCACTAAAAGATCCCCAACCGTATATACACTAAATTTCTGATTTTATCTTGTTTTTCCTCTGATTTTCCAATGTTTTTGTTTTTCTTGGCAATAATTGATTTTTTTCAAGTTTTTTCTGATTTTTCTGATTTTTTTGTTGGTTTTCTGATAAGAAAATTACAATACTCGATTTGACAAAATAATGGAAAGAAACTAACAATAAAATAGATCACACAAAAGAACTAAAATTTTGAATTGATTTTTATCTTGCAACTACTGATTTGTTCTTTGCTATCATCCAACTGCTGATGGCACCCAGAAATCTCTGATTTGTAATGGCTGCTACTGCTAAATCGTCAGGCCCAACTGGGAATGGACATGGTTGATTACTTGAGGTTGTACGGCTAGGGTTTGAATGATTGAAATGTAATAAATCTGCCACCCAATCCTCTGATCTGCAATCTGATCACAGTCAACTGCTCTCACCAAGACCGATTCAAAAGATTTCTCGCAAAATTCGATACCCTTCTGATTTCCAATCTGATCACCACTGAATCTTGTCACTAGGAGAACTGGGTTTTCATCCAACTCCTTATTCTTCCAAGAGTTTTCGTTCCTAGAAGTTACAACTGCTGCTCAAACCCTTCTTAGAGCTCAAACTTCAATATGTTGATGTGAAAAATAAACCTGGATGCTAAAAATGAATCCTCAACCCTCTTTTATCTTTCTTTTCCAAGAGGTTCAAACCATATTAGCGCTTTTCATAATTTATTTTCATGAACTTTATTAAAATAATTAATCTCTTAAAGAGATCGGTCCATGAGGGTCTTATTCCCATAATATAAAAAACCATCTTTTGAGAACACTTTCACCTAGGAACTCGTGCCAAGGGGCTATTTTATTTATACTTTATTATTTCTTTTCCTAAGTCACCCCTTTTAACTTATTAATAAATAAATATTAGAGTAAATACTTTAATATTTTCAAATGTATTCATAAACTCATCATCTAGACTCCAAACTGAATTCCGGGTGTTGCCATCGGTCCACGGATGATGTCCGAATGTTGCAGGCGAACTGACATTCGCCCCTGAAAAATAGGGATCCTCGCTATGAAATAGGAATTGCAACCAAAGTCTCCATAATGATTCTGAAGGTCCTCTAATGCTTTACGGTCAACTCTCAATCAATCCCTAAATAGTCGCAATCCCTCCTAAAATTTAGGAGTGCCCAAAACGGCTTATAAAGCCCCTGCATAGCTCCACAAACCCCTGGATGGGTCCCCTATCCATATTGTTGACCTAAAGGAACCCGAATAATAGGCCAACCTCTACTGACAATTGAGCTATCTAAGGAAGGGACATTACAGATTGTCCCCATATGCTCCAATTAGCATTGATTACCATTCTAGACAATGCCTCACGAACTGTCACAAGGCATCTCAAAACTATTGTGTTGGGGGCAAAACAGGTCTCGACAACCTATTTCAAAATCAAAATAATAATAAATTAAAATTAAAATAAAAAAATAAGAAAGTTTACTAATGTAAAGCATATTTGAATAATTTAACTTACCTTCAACAACTTCAATCTTGAGAATTGTCTAAATATGCCTTGTAACATATAGTGGTTGGTGATGAACATTTGGATCCCCTAGGCATCAACGTACATTTGTTTGATCCATTCAACTTTGTTTCCAATTTTTTGCAGCATTAGGTTGAGTGAGTGGACAGCAAGAGGTGTCCAAAAAATGTGTGAATAGTGCTCCTCAACCAATAACCCAACAAACCTACAGTTTGGCATTGTTTGTTACAACCTGAACAACATTTTGAGGGCCAACTTGTTCAATGGTTTGGAAAAGAATGTTGGTAATAAATGGATCGTCCTTCACTCGCCCTTTACTATCCACTACTCTCAAAAACATTGCACCTCTTGTGGACACTGCAATAACATTGATCAAACGTCAATTTCTTGCATATTTCCATCCATCAAATACTATGGACACGCCTATTTCGATCCATGAATCCCTACTAGGCTTCAAGGCATCCTCTACATGTTTCACCTCTCTCCAATAAGAAAGTACGCACCTTCTCATAACTCGGGCCGTTGAACCCCTTCGGAGCCTCATTAAACAATCTCACCTTTTTTTGCCAATAGGTGAGCGAACAACAACAAAAGCCAGCATTAGCATCGATACATCTAGTTATGTCTTGCTCAGCAATCTCTCTACTCTCATTGCGAAATGTCATTTCCAAGGGTCCCTGTGCTCCCTTATTTGACATTGGTTGTTCTTGAGGAATATGTAAGAATGGATGGCCATCTACAAGTTCAAAATTGGAAAATTGATGGAGTGGCTTTCAATCCTTTCTTAGACATTTCCAAAAAATGAGAACCTACTTTCCCAACTGCTTCTTTTGCTCTTCAATATATTTCATTGCAATAGACTCTGCAAGAAGGCTTTTACCTTGAGGCTTGCCATTAACTCTTGGCTTGCCTGAACAAAATTTGATGCCTTTTTGAGGGATAAAGCACAATGTGCTTTCACTTGACTATATGAGCTATTATATTGCTCTTTGCAATGGCTACAAATCCAAACGTAACCTCCTTCACCTAGTAGTTGGTGTACCATTTCCCCATATTTCCATAGGGGAGAGTTGGGGTTTGCTTTCAATTGGGGGTTCCGAGAGCTAGAAGCACATGCCATTCTATAAACAACATAGAAAGCCACAAACTAAAATGAAAAAATAAAACAAAATAAGAGAGTTCATTTCAATTTGTAAAAACAATGAAAGGAAAAGCACATAAACCAGCTTATAGCATGCAACAATCAGCCCTCAACTCTTCATGAGCAATGGCAAGCAAAAAAGAAATTTCAGCAATGGAGACAAAAAGTTATGTTTTTCATTCACAAATGCATAAAACGAAATAGGTTTCACCTTTTTAGAGTTTTTAGTGATCAAAATTAGGGTTAGGGGGTCGAGTTGACCTTTTTAGGCAAAAAGAAAAGTTTAAAAAAACAAAGAGAATTTTTAAAAACACCAAATTCCTCCCCGGTCCTGCCGAAGAGTGTGCAAATTCCTCTTTCGACAAGGCTGGACCCACAGACCGTGGGCCGAACCTTGTTCAAACCAATAGGGGACAGGACCCGGTACAAACCGGATTGGGACCCGAGGGTCCCAAGGGAAGGACCCAGTATCCTAGGTTTTCACCATCAACCACCATTAGGCCACCTATTGGGTTTTCAACTAAATCAATCAAGTCTTAATGTCAGCTTTGTAACCTACTTACAGACTTCCATCTTGGAGTTTCCTAAAAGAAAGAGATCATTAATTACAAAAGTTCTTCAAACATTTATTGCAATATTTCTCAAAATATAGTGCCTAATCAAGAAAAAGAGCCGAAATGAAAGGGTGCAAAATTCTATAAATAATATAGTAATATTGCCTATAGGTGAAATATAGCTAAATGGAAGGCATTTCACCAACTCTACTTGTAAATAGACTATTACAGAATAATATAATTATATATTGATAAATGTCCAACAGATAATGATACAATAGCAATAGGACATCAACAACACAAATGTCAAATGAGATGCATGTCGTAAGAAATGCCCTTGCCATTAGTGATTGATTCCCATAATTAGTTTATTTCACCCTACTAATTCTAACATTTCTTGACCTTTGTGCAAAAAGAAACATTTCAGCTGATTAAAAAATTAGAATCTGAAACAGATTCCAGTTGACATGACTAACTAGAATATATTGGAACCTTTTTATGCCATCGCCTTCAACACCTGAAGTGTGCCATCATCCCTTAGAACCATTGATCTAGTCAATACGACTATTAGCTATGACCTTCCAAATTTATGTTTGAATGGATGGGATGAAGTGTTTCAACCTTTTTCAATATCATCTGAAACAGAACACTACGTTTCTGGACAATCAAAACACCACATTAATAATAAACTAATGGTCTCCACTATGCATGAACCTACATGTGAGGCTGTTTGATGTAAAATTTGTTTGGATGATTAAATACATTCAATGTAGTACAAAAGATCGAAATAGTAGCCAAAATATGAAATGATCTAATTCAGCATTAACACAAAAAGAAATAAAAATTACAGCAGGTAGGGTATACCCTCAGCTTCTTTTTTCATTTCATCTAGTTGCTGTCCAAATTCATTCATTGATGATTTTACTTCTGCCTCTTTATTTTGCACCCTTTTAAGCTCCTCTTGCAATTTACTCAGAGAGGTGGTCAATTTTTCAATTGGAGCTCCAGTGTCCCGCCTCTGCTCATACTCCAGCCTGCAAGAATTTTAGATATACTCATAGAGTTCGCAACAATAAGGTGCAAAAGTTTTTTTTCACTATTTAGTAGTACAACTACAAACAGACAAATCTCCATTCTGCACAAACAAGTTACATAAATGAAGCTATTCAGATTGAATAATCTAGCATATTTCAGACTGAAATAGTTTTGACAAAAACTCCCACAATTGAATAATGAAGCTATTAATTTTGATTTTTTGCAGTGCTAAAGTATCAAAAGCCCAAACCTTCCACTTTAAAACAAATTGTTATATAAAAGAAAATGCTAAAATTGCAACACTTAGCTATAGAGATCAATGATCATAACTTTTATATGCACAATGTGTGTGATGTGAGATAAGTAAACAGTAGATGCACTGAGGATGAGTAAAACCAGAGAAATGATATCATATAATGAAAATGAAAAGCAGCAAATGTGAAAATAAAACTAGCAATCTCCTTAAGATTAAAACTGAAATATACATGGCATTCAAGGACCAGAAATTTTCCTGTCCTCTGCTTAAGGGCATTTGGCTAAGTAATCAATACATTAACAAGACACAAGTGTGGAATATACTCTTTCTTGACCCACCTCAAGTAGCATTGGTATATTTTAATGGCAATTGAAGATTGGCTGCCAACTTTTGTGAAATTAACTTTCAAAAATTTATTATTGATTTGCTAATTTTCTATTTTTGACAAAATAAATATTGACTGTTAGGAATAACTCGGTAATAATCCTGTTGAGATTAATTACCTGAATCTCCAAAACTTCATATCGCTTAGGAATAACTCAGTAATAATCCTGTTGAGATTAAATACCTGAATCTCCAAAACTTCATATCGCCAAGTCTATGTAGCAAGAAGGGTCTGGTTTCTGTATTAATGGGCCCCTCTATTCTACCCATGTAATGTCCCCATTTTCAGGTTCACTTGTAATGCGGCTAGTATTGGCTTTGTGGGTTGGTGTCAGTAGGATCAGATGAGTCTTTCGATGTCACCAAGTGTTCAAACGGATAAATGGAAGTGAATGACAAATTCTGGAGTAATGACAGACAACCTGTCCGGGACTTTACTAGTTTTAGTATGTGTCAGTTTGGACACTGATTGGTTAGTTGGGTGTTTTGGCTAACTTACTAGTTTTAGCAATTACTATTTATAGTAAATTTTATTTTTGGCAGCTAGTCATAGCTTTGATCTCCTCTCAGCTTCAACATGCAGTATCTTCAGTTTCCAAGTTTGACTTTGGATAGTTATAACTTATGGCCATAGATGCAATAATCGTCGGGTAATCAGTGATTTTTACACTTATTGCGATAAGTTTTGTCTAGCGAGTAAATACCACATTTACTCGCCGGAACTAATTGCAGATAAGTTCAAAAAAGAACGGCGATTATTTGCAAACTAATCGCCGATTTATCAGTGATAAGTTGTTTATTTATCGCACGTGGCAGCATATTAGTTTATGACGTCAAAACAAAAGCTCATTTTGCATTTTCTGAATGTATTTTGCTGTCCAAGCCACAAATAAACCTTCAAAGGTATTGCAAGGTGATTTGCAAGGATTTAGGTCGATTTGGAGCGGATTTGAATAGGGTTTCCAAGGGAGTTCAAACACGTCAATTTTTGGAGATATATCCTTCAAAAATGAAGAATCCAAAGGCCACGCAAGAGGGAAAATGCTTCAAATTTTAAAACAAAAGAAGAAATTGATGGGAAAATCGCGTTAAATTAAGTTGATGTTTTTTATATCCATTACTGAGTTCCCCCTGTCCTCGATGATCCCCCGTCCCCTTGTCCCTGACGGGCAGTGGAATATTGTTTTATTTTGTTGCATCTAGGTTTGTAGAAACTCAAAAGTGGCATTTCCTAAGTACTCTAAATTGCTTTACAGTCTAATGAACAAGATGTAACACCAACTCTTCCCCAGCCACTGTTTTGTGGTCTTTTGGTTCGCTGCCCCTTTTTCTGTACATTTCCTGTCCCCTAGACCCTTGTTGGTCTCTTGTTGGACATTAATAAATTTATCTTATCTTATCTAGGATGGAGGTCGAACCACAACTAGTCGCGCCGAGCAAGGAGGCACAGCCACAGTAGACTCCTAGGACTAGACCCTCTACCTCTACTCTAGTTTTTACTAGAGCTAGGAAGAGGAAGAAGTAAATTGTTTTGATGTTGTATTTACTTATAGTTTTACAAGGACAATTTTCTATTTTAATTTTGCTTCATACTATCAAGCTACCAGCCATCAGCATTCCACATGAGGATGTCACTTTGTACCCAATTTGCATTTAAACATATCTAGACTCAGCTTGTTTCTTTTGTTTACTCATTTTACAAAGTCATTAGATGCATCTCCTCATTGAATTTTGTTTAAAAAAAATTCATTTCTATTTAAATTTAAGCAATTTTTTAACTTGTCGAGAAGCTGACGAGTAATCACCGATTTTTTGCCCAATTTTTTGTTGGCCCTTGGCGAGAAGTTGTCTAGTATGAATTTCTCAACTATGGTTATGGCTATTTTTAATAGGTACTATTTAGCACTAGGTCTTGGCCTCCATCTCCTCTCAATCCAGAGTGCAATGCTGTCCAATTTTGTGCCTTGGTGATTTCTAAGTTTGACAGGTTAATATTTGATTTATTTCACTTTAGACTTAGAGTTCTTTTATTTACTTTATAACTTAAGTGAAAGGTGATGTGTTCGTAAAGTATGCCTCTATTCCTACGCCTAGGAATGTGATCACTTCAAGTTGTATTTAAAAAGCATGTTAGACTTCAAATGTGATGCCAAAGATGGTGCATGTGCATAGGATTTTTATCAATTGAAACGATTTATATTTTGCCTCCAAAACTAATGCCAAAATTAAAGGAGAGATTAAATGTTTCTAAAAAGTTGTTGTGAGCTCAAAAAGGGGTCAAACCTTGTAATATACACCCCCGGATATGGACTTTTCGCAAAGGCTGGTCTTTTTTGAAATTCTGATTTTTTTTGCTTTTTTGTATTTTTTTTAGGTTTAATGGTTTTTTTGTCTTTTGCTGTTGATGGGAATAATGAATGCTAAACTTGAAAACTAATAGCCGAAGACAATTCTGAATTTTATGTAATTTCCTAAAATCTGATTTTATTCCTCATCATAAATTCTACATACACGTACTAGTACGTATGGCCTAGTGTATGCAAACAGTAACAAATTAGATAATTAACTGAATTCTTCTGATCTGCACCTCTCTGCTAATTCTGATCTGCTATTGGGCGCCTAAATCACTGTTTTTGGACATCTGCTGCTGCTGAGACAAAAATGGCACTGAGAACTGTGTGTGGGGCCTACCTGGGCTGTACGGCTATGGCAGGAGTTAATATTTTGGACCATAAAAGAAACCCCAATCACCTGATCTGCTACTCCACCCCTTAAAACAGCCTTTTTTCAATCAAAACGACAAGCTGGGAATTAATGCGAGTCTTCCTGAATCTGTACGGCTGCTAGAAGTTCAGATTTCTCCACTGGAAATTCTGATCTGTGTCTGTTGTCTGAGAAAACACTGTTATTTCTGCCCAAATCTGCTAAAATTTGTGGAACACACCTGATTTATGCTTTACATGTCCAAGCTGGGTCTGATATAATGCTCCCTGAAGTGGTACAGCTGTTGATTGTGCCCAAATATAGCTAAACTGTCCCCACAACCACCTACCTGCAAAAAATAATGCTTAACTTTAACCTTCTTCAAGACTGATCTGATGATTGACTGCTAATCACCTGATGCCAATGAAGTACAATGTTGGACGTGCAAAATCAGACCCTTAGATGATCTCTCACATCTGCAGGCCTTTTATCTTCTGAGAGTTTTTGTTATCAGATGATTCCAATGGCAGAAAACCATTCTTCAAAGCTCCATTTCCAAAACTTCAATTGTAAAAATGCTGGAATGAATGAATCCTTCTCCAATTTCCCTCCTTTATTCCTTTTCTTTCCCTCCAAGAGCTCATGCGAACTTCTTTAGTTTTTTTTTCATTATTTTATTTTATAACTTTGGCTAAGTTTTATTTTATTAATGTAAAGTACTTATAATAAGCACTTTATTTATTTAAGTCAATTTATAAATAAAGTACCTTAATTTAAATTATTTAAAATATTGAAGTTTTAAACTTTAATATTTTATTTTTATTCCTGAAACTCATCATCTGACCTCTCCAACTGGAAACCGATGTTGCACATGATCACTTGGTGATATCTGGAAGTGCCACTCCAACTGCCAGTTCGCCCCCAAAAAGTAGATCTCCCCAAAAGTAGGAAATTGACCCTGGATCTTCGAAACAGGTCACCAAGCCTCCTACAATGCTCCACAAGCTCCGGGTAGTCAACAGGTGAACTGCCAGCCAACTCCTAAAATTTAGGGATCCCCTTAAAATTTAGGAAACTATCTCCAAACATCCCAAAAGGCACACGGACACCTTTGGTAGTCTCCTCCACAAAATTAGGCCCCTTCCTAAAAAGTAGGAGTCGCTGCTAGAAATTAGGAGACAACCTTTACCCACTGAAAAGGCTAGATGAACTCCCAAGATGCAGTTAGAAGATCCCATGTGTAAATTTGCAACCCCTAGATGGGTTCCCTATCCATCACATTAGCCTACGGGACCCACTAATAGGCCAATCCTATTAATTAGGACTAACATTAAGGAAGGCGTAAAAATGAGGACATTACAGTCCACCCTTCCCAAAGATTGCTTGTCCTCAAGTAATGCCAGTACAAACCCCAACCAATAAACAGATCCAAACTAGAATCTAGAATGATCCTAGGGTCCCAAATCATCCCCAGGAACAAGTCACCGCACTAACGTTGCGCCACTCTGATCATAACTGAAATGCCATTGTGCCAAACCAACATACCTCCATACCCAGTCTCCCTCACATCAACCTGAAACAACTATCCATGAAGATAGACAAACAAAGGAATGTGACGAACTCTCGCATGCCAATAAGTCAACACATTAAGTCTCCCAATATTGTTGTCATGAACTCGGCCAACAAAACAAAAGGTACCAAAGTTGTCGTCATATCAATGCAAACCATAGAAATCCACCTCATACCCATATAGCTTAAATACTCTGACCCGTCTATGCAAAACTGATCCTGGATGCACAACAAGCTTCCACTGCATCACCCTACCAATGCTATCAACAGAACTCCACCCAATCATGAACTGTGCCATATGATCCTGACTGAATACTGTCATGGGTACAAGGTCCATCATCTCTGTGTTACTAGTATGATAGGTATTGGCACCCAATAAACTGCAATTCATGTGGTAGAGCCTAAGCCTGGCCTCTGACTCAAACCAAACAACTGCCAATAGCATGTTTGGATCTAAAGAAATGATGGGTAGTAAAGTTAGTCACTACCAATATCTGTAAGTAGCTTAAGATAAGCGACAATATCATCATACCACAGTCACCTCTGTAACCTACAAGGCACATCAAGTGGAAACAACGCTATCCCAAAATGTCTATCACGCCGGAATACAATACTCACAAAACCACCTGTTACTCCAGGAGACGTAGTGTTGCTCACGGATGGACAAACAAAGTCCTCTGCACATTTTGCCAAAGAAAAAACATCATGCCTAACCATGGGTATGTCCTCATTAGAGTATGTCCAACTGACTCCTAAATCCCTGTGGCTAGTAGCCTCCATGACCCAAAACACCCATGTACCAAGGAGTCTCTAGGTGACCAGCAAACACATATTCCTCACTACCAAGCCGAAAGTCAAAATTTGCCTGTAATACACACATTAGTGTCCCCTGATCATCAATTGTAGCAACATCCCCATGCCTAGACTCAAGAGTCAACTAAGTCTGCAACGTATGCCAACCAAATGCAGGAGTCTCCATGGTATGTATACCCAATCTATGGCATAGAGAAACAACATATTTTATGGAGTCGTCAACCAAGTAAGACTTGTCACCAACAGACTTTTCAAATGCTCCATGAATGTTTAGGGACCATGGTAAACTTGTATTACTCACATCATCATTGGCATGGAGAAACATGCTTCTTGATGATGGATTGAGACTTCTAAATTATCAAAATTTAGGGTACCACCAGTGGCTCTTTCTGGGGACGTATGCTCCCTGTGAGCATAGCGAGATTCCAGCTATCTCTGGAGAAGCAGACCAAGTGTCCACACTTAATCTGATACAAAGTGATTTGGTTCTCATCTTTAAGATTTATCTTTATACCAATAAGCTCATGAAGAAATTTCATAGGAACATTGAATTGGGTGGCCCCAGGCCCCCGAAAAAATGAACACTGCTTCTTTCCTCTATCGAACACATAATTTTGATCATGTAATACTTTGGATCTCTCAAATACGATGTCACCACTCTCATGGACAACATTCATTTCTTTATTAACACACATTGACT
>MU223664.1:1255334-1266611 GCA_018584345.1 Thuja plicata
GGCATCCACATAAGAGCCACATAGGAGACACATAGGCTTTGAGGGGATGGCTAATTTTGAGTCAAACTTAGCATTTAATGTTGAGTGGCTCAACATTTCCAAGTGGGAGACAAAGTTGTAAGAAGAACTTAAGAGGGATGGGTGCCCATTTTGGAGAGAATTTCCCCATGTGGGTGAGCATTCCATTAGCCTTACAAAGGTTAGGAATCACCCTTTAAGCATGATCAGAGGGCAGTTAGGTGGGTAAATATACTTAGGAAATGAGGTGATGGGAGTAGGGTAGGAATAGGGTAGGCTTAGGGTAGGGCTCTAGGTTGGGTTAATAGGTTCCTAGCTAGGGCTTAGATTATAATTCAAATTAAATTTGAATAAATCATGCTTTAGAAGAATTAGGAATATGGGGGATTTAATAAATGTAAATTTATTAAAAAGGGAATTTCATGAGACAAATGTATTTAAATGAAATACATTAGAATAGTATTTAAACTATTAGCAAATGAAACTATTTAATTGATTGAATTAAATAGTTAGAGGAATAAGAGGGAAAATAATATTAATATTTTTGGACGTCTACAATTATATGTTTGAAGTTTTCAACCAATGATAAATGAACATTGAACATGTTACATGTATGAATCTATGATGTATATATAAATTTATAATTTTATAATATATCAATATGTATGTACATATATGTATATAATATTAATAAATATATGTAATATTAATATATAGATATTTATGAAAATATCTATATATATACCCGCGGTATTGGAACCCGTCCAAAAAAAAGTTGCTGAACCCGCGAACCTGAATCCATATCAGAACCAAGATCGGTAACTTAGTTAGTTATTGTTACAATCTTGCCATTGTTTGCTACCCAATTTTTATATAGTTGAGATTCAAGGGCATACCATTCCTTAATGAACCAAGGGACAAATATTAGTTAAGTGATGTATTGAATTATACCATTATTTTTTTTAATGTGACCATTTCACAATACTAATAAGGGCAAGAATATATTTAATACCTATATCCACTCATATATTTGTCTTGAATTCAAAAAAGAAATTATCATTGAACCTTGATACAATAATAAATACTCCTAAAATTCATTTTTAGATCTCAAGATTATAGATTATAGTTTGAATAGAACTTCAGCATAGGAGCTACACTCCATGGTTGGTGTCTAAAATGGGTTAGTCCATTTGCAAGACTACAAATACAAAAGTATCAAATGCACAATAAGATAAAAAAAACTCAGCTTTCACAAGCATGAAGAGTGCATTTATCATTGATTTAATAAGACAAAATTAATGCTTTTGAAACTTAAATAAGGTTAAGGGAAAAGCACACTCACGTGTGGAAAAAAAGATCCAAGGAGACATTAAATATATAATAACAATCTTTAATGCATTGACTGACTGGCCCATTCCAAGCTTTGAAAAGGCACTTGTAAGCCATTGAAAGAACATTTTTAACAGCGAAATTCTCTCAAATCCTATTAAGGATTTTCAATTTTTTTCTCTCTACCTTTCTTGTGTTAAAATTAGCAGCATTAATGGAAAATCATCCATCAGTCAAAAGCATGAGATAATGGCATTAACTCTCTGATCTTGGGGGACTCCCTGCCCTTTGTCAGATGAGATATTGGACTGTTGAAAATAATCATTCAGTGACAAGTCTCTAATCTTGGAGGACTCCCTTGCCCTTTGTCAGCAATGGGGCATCATGTAAATGGAAACATGGAATCAGTGAGATCTCTATCAGTGAGATTTTGTTTTGAAATATTACTAGAACAAACAATTGCCGTGTTTATTACCAGATGATGCAATAATATCCAAAGACTGCTGCAATACTAGCAATTTTGAAACCACACTATACTAACATAAACAACACAAAATATTTCAACTCAAATAATCTTAACCAATAGGCTAATAGCAGACCAAAAAGAAAGGTGGACAAGACAATAGATGCATCCCACAACCATGCACTTCAAAATGGCCTTCACAAAGTGTATTTTTCCAGACTCCAAGTAAATGAGTTAGAGAGATCGGATGAGTTAATTTCTATCAACTTTCCAGTTTGCATGGCACCCATAATATTTATGGTGACAGAAAGTGAAGCTTGCAAAAATTACCAATCAATCAAGAACACTTTCCAATGCTACAAATTAAAAAAAGCTGATTTTCATTTAAATATTAAAATGCATTCAAGATTGCTATAATGATGTAACATCACAGACTACGATTTGCATGCAAATGTGTTTCAAAAGAAAGAGTGTTGCAAGGAAAAGAAGATGAGTAAATATTAGGATGTCAAAATACATACTGATACTTCAGTTTCGCCATCTGATTGCGCAGCTCAAGCTGCCGTGCAGAAATTTCTTGTGCTTCCCTTAATTGGTTTTCCTCATACTCACGAATATTTGCCACGCCCACTGACTGACTGAAATCTTTATAGATTCTGTCCACTATCTCATTCATTCTGTTCTCAATCTTCAGCATGTTTTTGCTTCTGCTTGAAATAAGTTCTTTCAACTGCATGATCCCAGAAAAGATTTTATGATTAGACCCACATGTTGCTAATGTTTGAGACATTCAAAGCTCAGACTAAGGTACTGTGAATTTCTACCTTTTCAAGCTGTGGCTTCAACCGGTCAGTCTCAGCTTTGATATTCTCCCTCTCCTGCTGCAATTTTACTATCTTATCTTCTATAGTTTTCTGTCACAGAATTTGGATATTTATATATTTAGATTCTAGTAAATAAAATAGATGCAATTGTATGTCAATTGTTAATAAAATATGGAATTCTATGTCAAAAAATAAACAGAACTTCTAAAGTAGGCAAATAAATGTGCCAAACCGATGCCTCAATATGGTGTTATCACCATATTGAAATGAATAGGTGATGTCTGAACCGGTTATTTCTCAATACAAATATGTAGTCAGGATAAGTAACCTATTATATTATTAAGAGCAGTTTGCGAATATGAATCAATGGAAGTTTAATTTGTAAAGATGTACATCACAGTAAAAAGCATAATAACCATAGTCACTAGGAGACAGGGATACTTGGTGACACTGGAGACTGGTACCGGTACTGCTAATTATCAAAATTAGGAGACGGGGGCACTTGGACACACCATTTTTTTAATATTATTTAATAACTTCCAGAAAATATCACGACATTGGACTTTGTAAACAACAATAGTAAACCAGTCATACAAGAACAGTAAATAGTAAAGACAATTTCTCTTTAGACCATTACAAAGACAGGAAATCAGTCATACAACTGTTTATGTCCCTCTCAAAAAGTTTACACTATTAGTAGTCCAATCACTATAACTTTGCAGGGAGATATCAATTTTTGGTTGCTCAGGAGACTTTGGATATGGAAGCCAAAAGAACTGTGTCAGGAAGTTTCTAGAGACGTCTCTGGAACTGGAGACATGTCTTCATCTTCAAGACGCGTCTTAGGGGGTGGGAGACAGATCTCCTCATAACCACATGTAAAGTTCCCAACTAGGACTTTACTTGATTTACCTTCAAATTCCCAATTAGGGTTTGGATTGCATTTGGGAATGGTAACTAGTAACTTTCCCTACTACGAGAATGCCAATTTCCCGATGATTAACATACATCACTATCCATTTAAATCAGATTAATGATTCATAATACATTCGACAATAACATATGTAAGCCCACTTCCTTACTTCTCTCCTAAACTCAACCCTAAGGAGGATGGGGATTTACTTGTCGTAGGGCACTTGACACCAACCTACAAGTAGACTCCCTCAAAGCTTCAAGACCCCATCCCTATCCCATCTTGGGACTCACCTACCCTGCGAGGATTTACTCCGCCTCTCCCTACACAACACCATCCTACCCTCTTAAGGGGCCATAGCGAGTGACTAAGGAATAGGCTATATATATGTTAATATCTCATGTATTACCAATATATATGCATATTTAAAATAGAACTTGCATATATATATTTCTGATTCCATTATTATTATCAGATATATATATAAGAATTACTTATCCCTTATATATATATATATATAACTGATAGATACGTTTACAGCATAATTTGCTGTCATACATTGTGTGTGTGTATATATATATATAACTGATAGATAAGTTTACAGCATAATTTGCTGTCATACATTGCTTGCCAGTAATGTAAATGACCCATTTCCTTTCTTATCCCTTCCTTGTGAAGAGTATCAAATATATTCATTTGATACTCCTCGGAATGGGATGGATGCCCATTATATATATCGTGTAATCTGAATGGCTGCACGCCTTTGATGTTAAAAGACGTTTCTCTTAACAAATTGGCTTTTGCCTTCTCGCTCCCTTTGCATAAATAATTTATCTGTTATCTTTAAGTCTAATGGATGCCTTGTTAATTGAGTTCCTACGGACTTAATCCTTCTCGCATGCACTAGAATCCATGAACGACTTATTTATCACTTTAGATATTAATTGCACCAATTCATACATAACGGTTAGTTATCTTGAATCATAATCGATTGTCGATAATTCAATGATTATCGGGTCTTCACACATAATATCGATTTATGATTTGTCTTTCCTAATCATTGATCAATTAGTCCACATAGGGAAGGATGTCATTCAGTATACATCTTCTATTCAAATTGCAATCATACAACAAGGCGGCTTAGCGATTTTCGATCCTCAATTGGTGACCATTATTATTAGTCACGATCACTAAGAAATATAATTGCTTGATATTATCGATGACCAAATCTTGACCTCTCCTTTAGTCGATTAATAGTCTTACCAATCACCATGCTTATTAAATCTCCCTTAACAATGACATGTTGACAATTTGGTTATTGAGATAGATCGCACTGACATGTCATCTATTGATGTGGAGCATGGGTCAAATCTTGATAGCTGAGATGAATGCTGACTTGCACTTCCTTATATATGATTGTTGTAATTTATATTGCCTGCCATCAATAATTGTAGGCTTCCAATTGCCAAAGCATTGGATTATCTTCCATAATATCCTTTGGTGTCAATTTCTCATACTCTATCTCAGGGATACCCGCCTATGATAGCTACAACCATCCTTAGTGTTCCATTGCCGGTTTTAAGACTTCATTGCTGTTTGACGTAGTTCTCGAACTTTCTGATTAGAGGTACGTGTCACTATTCTTTGAAATGTGTCCTGACAATCTAAAAGAGAAGAGGTTCATTCCAAGCCACACAGTGTAATCTTGTATGTCTTTAGACTAATCGTAACTTGTTAGTCTTTGCTCTCTAAACATTCTTATGCATCGGTGATGTATTGATAGGTTGTAATCCTTGTTGATCATTGCATCATTATAGTTGTCTTGATAATGGCAGTGGTATTGTTCAAGACATTATTTATTTATTTATTTTTCTATTTTAAATTTATTATTAAATTCTATTTCAGACAGGGGACATCATACCATGATAATAACATATGCCAACATCAAACTGTGATTTGCTTTAGATGAGATGCAACTTGCATGTCTTCTAGTACAGTAGTAAGCAAAATCTAAGTAGAATGTGTTATAAGTAATTGTTCTACTGCTCACTCAAAAGAAACAATGGATGTCATTACTGTACACAACCAAAGGCTGATCACATGAAATAGCAAGAAACTACAACAAATTTTCTTTAACAATGCAGACATCACTGCACAAGCAGAATACTCAAAATCTGAACAGAGTGTCAACATCCATAAGTAACCTCAAAGCCATGGGAATCTTTTGGGTGCCAGAGTGAGATGAAAGGTAAGAAGCTTTATATTTTCTTGGCGGAACATTGTAAAAGGATAATAACTAATTTGTTCTCCTGTATCATGGACATTATTATCGTTCTTGAACTTAAACCTATGCTCCCCAAAGTTATGTTAATTGGTGAATGAAATTTGCAAAATTTAATTTCTCTGGTACTTAAGAGAGTGATGGGTCCATAACAAATTTACTAACTTTTTCTCAGCAGACAGAACTTTATTGCTCTTTAAACTGAGACCTTGTTGAATCATTTAAGTGATTAATCTTCTCCTCAGGCATTGTTTCTTGCCATTAAATTTTGATGTCATGCACTGGGTTTCAAATTGATCCTTCATTGCCAAACCTTCCCCAAGCATTTCTGGTGGCGAAACAACCGCATCCTCCACTCCCACTTCTTGATTTTATTTTAGTATCATATCTAACTCTTGCATTACAGAAACAATCTACAAAAAAATTTCTATAGGTTTCTGTTCAAATTGAGTACAAAGAGCATGTGCACTACCTTGGACTTTCTTTGCTAGCTTGGAGGGCTGTTAAAGTGCTTAAATATTTTATGCCTACTTTTTTCATCTACTGCTAATTGATGAAAGTATCTGAATAATCTCTGACTTTGTGGGTGCAGAGGAAGATGGCCTAGTTTGTCAAAACCCAAGTATAACCTCCAAACACTCCTGTAATTCTATTTCAATTTATTAAAACTTTCCAAGTATACATGGACAGATAGAAACTGATGAACAAACAAAGGAGAGCTCTTTCTTCAATTACAAGTATAACCTTCACAATTTCTCACATACTTTTACGGGAATGGTTGACACTGTAATGTTCAACTAATTATTCAACAAAATTTCCCGAATTTTTTCCTTCAGGAATAAGTAATCTTCACTACATAGACTACTAGATAAACTAATTTAAATATTTAATATTTAAATAAAACAAGGAAGCATTGGAGAGATGACCATGACCTGCAATTGGTCTAACATGGATATATGTAGATGTTAGAATAACTTGAATGAAAATCCCTAGGAAAAATAATTTTACTTACTTGATTTAACATTCAAAGTGTATCAAAGGCATGTGTTTTGGTATGTAAATGCAACTGAACATCCAAACATTGATCTATGTGCATCTTGAATTTATTAAATTGATCAAACTGTGCACGGGTAAATAGAATGTAAAGAAACAACAAAGGAGAACTCTATCTTCAATTACAATTATAACCTTCACAATTTCTTCCAAACTTTTATGGCAACTGTTGACATCATAGATTTCAAAAAGTTAAATCTTTTCTTCAAGAAGAGGTGATATTCACTACATGGAATCTTCGATTAGCCTATTAAAATATTTCAAAAAAACAAGGTGTCATAGGACAAATGTCTATGGTCTATGATCTATAGGTTGATTTAGCATGGATATATGCTATGTTACCAAGTTCTTCACCTCGGGGCCCCGGTCCTACGATGGGAGTGGACCAAGAACATCCAAGATGTAGTTGTGCCATATCAAGTACCCTGTGGATACACCTTCACCCAAGGGTCCTAATTCCATACCCAACTAGTCCCATGTCAATCTTGCAATGGGTGTGTCATGAGAAGGTCCAAGATGCAACCCTACCACCCTAAGTACCTTGTGGTCATGCCTACAACATAACCACAAGGCAATAAAGCCACACCCTAACCACTCCCATGGCACACAGTCTCAAATTTTAAAGATAAACTTCAAAAATAATTTTTAAAGTGATTTTTGAACATTAAAAGTTTATATACACGCATATACACACCGTAATCAAAAACAATTAAAATTCCTTATGCATCTTCTCAGTTATCTGCCAGGTGAACCAAACAGTCCAAACTATAATCCGCAAATGAAAAACTGGAATATCAAATCCATGATTTGACTATTTCCAGCATTTGATCATATCCGGCATTTCCTAATTCCCGCAACCAAACGGGGCCTTAATAAGAGAAAGAAACTCCCTTATCTCATTAGTCAAAAACCAATTTAAAGGTTGACCTTTCCAACACTTTGTCTCCTATCTCTTCACATATGAGTCTCTTCATATTCGGGTTGACAATTCGCAGTATTGTCCCATATGATGATGCCTACGTGCATCTTCATTTCCTCTAAGTGTCGTAAACACAAATAAGAAACAATTTTTGAAGGTCTGCAACTACTACCACCAAAATGAACAAAATTGACCATAATATTCTTTATATCCAACACTTTGACAATCACTTCCTATTTTGAGACCAGCTGCACTCACTATATCATTCTCCACATTCTCATCCATATCGTCTATTCTCAACTATCATAATTACTTGTGGTTGCATATCTTCTTTCTATATCCTGAAAGCAGTGATTGTAGGCAAACATGTTTTCCTTCCATTGTCATCCTCAGAAGTGCACCTACATGTCCCCAACAAAACTCCAAAAGAGTTGTTGAATTTGAAGGTTCATTTTATCAAAAGATCCCCATTCCCCATGTTGCTAACACTTTCAAAATTCATTTGAGTAGGTAAAACACATTTGTGCCTATGCCAACAACTCGAGCTTCTTAAACATTGCAAATGACTTTTAGAAACAATAATGTTGTTGTTAGTGACTCTAAAGCAACTATATATAGCATCTATGTAATTAGTGCAACCAGCGAGCGATTTAATACAATACTTGTGTAATGTCCCCTTCCACGCAGTCACTCTTGGAGGACTTATTAGCCTATTTAATTCTTGTAAGCTATAGTGATGATAAAGAGAACCAATTAATTTAATTATTAAATATTATCCCTCAAAAGTAACGATAAGGGCTATATTATTCAATTAATTTCATAAAGTTATAATGTACCTTAATAGTTAATTAAGTGAGCTTTTTAATAAAGTCAATTCATTTTTATTTCCCTCAAAGTTCAGTTTTAAATTTAAAGGGAGGGAAAATAAAAAGTTAAAGAAGAGGGAAACCAAAATACGTGTCCCATAGTTAAACAAGCAGCTCGGGATTCATTTGAATCATGCTTGATTTATTTCACTTATTGTTTTGGAGAGCTTCTTGGAGCTTGAGCCCTAGGAATAAAACCCTAAGGGTTTACTGGTTTCAACAGTGCAACTATCTGCCCTAGCCAGTTTGTTGGAGATATCATTTTTGGTATTTCACACTGGATTAAGGTTTGAGATTTATCAAATTGGTGAAGTCTCCTATGGAGACAAAATTGCATGTAGTTCTGTTTTATTTATCAATTATGAATACTCTACCTATGGATGTCATTTTGATAGCTGGAAGAATCTCATTTTAAGGTTAACATTGGTGTGGAATTTTATTAGTCTTAGCTCGCCTTGAGGAGAGCAGAAATAACAGGATATCTTTACTGGACAGTTAATAAAGGGAGTTTATGTTATTGAGCTGATAATTTTGTTTGGGCTTAAAGAAAAAGTTTATCAGCGTGGGTGATATGGTCACATAAAATATTTGATGAAGCTTTACTACTTGCATGGAGATAAAACTATGGAATAGTCGACTATTTGTTCTTTAAATAAAATTGAGATTGCTGAAGATTTTCGGTAATCGCGGCCTTCCATTCATATCATGAGAGTTGAGTTCTAGTACAGTGCTTGGTTGGAAAACGTGGCAGTGTCTCCTTGCTTCTACACAGCTCTTGGTGTGGTATCGGTTCCTAAAGAAGGGTTTTTTTTTAACATTTCATGACCCTATTTCTTGTGGTGGAAGTTGCAGTTTGGTCTTCCCTTAGCGCAGAGTTCAGCCACTTTACGTGAAGCACCTTCCACTAACAGCAGACTCTTCCTTGGCCAGGAGCTAATTTGGGCACTTGGCTTTATGTCTTTTATTCCACGATAATGTTCTGGTGATGGATGAAAGCTGATAATTAATTCCATCGAATTGCAACGCTGGGTATTAATAAATATATTGCACCTTGAAGTGGAGCTCAAAACAAATTATGTGCAAGCAATTACTTCTGTTATTCCAGGAGATTGATATTGATTCCTGAGGTAAATGTTATTTTTATTTATGCTCTTCTGCTCTTTAAATCTGCACTAGATGTTGTTATTATGATTTATGCAAAATCAATAAACATATGCAAAATCAATAAACAAGCAAATCCTTCAAAACTGCAAATCTGAAAAACATTGGAAACAATATTGATACCCTTCAAAGTTCATGGTGAAAAACAAGTGGTGGTATCTGGAGGAGGACTACATTTTGTAACTATTGCAAATCACTTTCAATAGCAGGCATGACTTTAGTGAGGTGACTTCAGGTCGATTTGGTATTGCTGCTAAACAAAACACTACAGGCAGCAACAAATTTACAAAACCCTTACAGAACTTACAAGAAGCTATAGATCTTACTTTTAACAGCTACAGAACTTGTCACAAACAGCTATGACCAAATTATTTTTCCTCTCCAAGAATTTCCTTTTTTCTCCAAGAGTCACTCTACCATAAATAAACACTAATTATTTAATTATTGAAATCAATTTAGTGATTGGTTATTCCAACACTTACTTTCCTATCTCTTCGAATTCGAGCTAACTCTTTGTAATTGAGTTGACTCTCACATTCTTGGGTCCTAACATTCAAGTTGACGGTTTGAATTATTCCATTTCTTGACATTGAAACTGTTGCAATGCTTCCTATTCTAAAACTGATAATGTGACGTGTTCATTGCCACATTGGTGTCCCAAATGATGACACCTAGGTGCATCTTCAATTCCTCTAAGTGCTATACCCATACATAATAAACAGTTTTTAAGGTCTACAATTGTTCTCATCAAACTGAATCTTGTTGACTATAATATTCCTCGCATCCAACTCGTTATCAATCATATCCCAATGGCATCTACCATTGCCTCTTGCTTTGAAAACAATTGCAGTCAATATGTCATCCACAATTTTGTCATTTGTTAGCATTTTAATTTGTAACTTTCGGTCCAACACAAGATGGAACATTATGTGAGGTAAACCTTTCCTCAAAAGGGGAAGCTCCCCTATGATTTAACTAACCCTTGACTGTAGTGTATGGACAGAATCTACAAGTAATCACAGTAAGCACAATAATTCTATGGGGGTTTGATGCAAGGTGAAACAAACTAAACTAAACCCACCCTAGCACTTTTCTCACAAACTAAAATTTTTTGTTTTATGAATTTAAATTGACTAAATCAGCAGCTAATCTGAAAATGACAGTCACATATTCTATTGGCTGAAAGGGAAACTGGCAAGTCAGCATATACAAAGATTTGAGAAATAAATTACCCTACAAAACAAATAACAAAAGATTTCATAAATCAAATAACCAAAGCTGTATGCAAAAATACTACGTAGATGAACAACAATCTCAATACAATGTGTAAAGTGCCTTGACAAATTTGATGTTTTATCCCTGTTTTTCTGCCTTAAGAATTTTGTCAAACACTTCCCTTGCAACCTCAGTTTGCTGACGTTTGTTTGTTTGCTTTGATTTTTGAATGCCA
>MU223664.1:1273227-1285399 GCA_018584345.1 Thuja plicata
GTAACCTTATAAGTAATTAATTTAATATATCTTTTCCCCCTTATTTCTTCCTTTTTAGCCTTCGGGGAAAATAAAGGCTAAAATAAAATAAGTAACTGGTGCCAGTCAAAAAGGGGACATTACAGCACAATAATTCTATGGGGGTTTGATGCAAGGTGAAACAAACTAAACTAAACCCACCCTAGCACCTTTCTCACAAACTAAAATTTTTTGTTTTATGAATTTAAATTGACTAAATCAGCAGCTAATCTGAAAATGACAGTCACATATTCTATTGGCTGAAAGGGAAACTGGCAAGTCAGCATATACAAAGATTTGAGAAATAAATTACCCTACAAAACAAATAACAAAAGATTTCATAAATCAAATAACCAAAGCTGTATGCAAAAATACTACGTAGATGAACAATAATCTCAATACAATGCCTGACAATATTCCTCACTTCACTTTAATTAATGATATCTAAAACATTATCATTAACAGTATATTTTGAACAAAGCAGTTATTTAGAAAATTATATAACCCTATTTTTGGGATCTATAAAATTCTTTTAATCCCAAAAAATGATCTCTTTAAAGCTAACCCATTAACTCTAGATGAAAAGTTTAAAATAGTGCACTTTAAAGTTCAAAACTAATCTAAACTGGGATAAAAGCTCAATAAAGCTGACTCAAAATAGGCTCTCTAAAACTTCCCTAAAATAGACCACCTACTCTAAACATAGAATTCGTTAAAAGTTGAAAGCCACTCACAGTGCTTTTGACCATGGCAAATCATCTAGAAAACCAGGAAATTCATGTTACCAGGACTCAAATGATTAAATCTGAAAACTCTAGCTTCCTTATTCAAATAGAAACTGAAATTGTTGATTTTAATCAAACCCTATGAGCCTTCTTCTGAAGGTGAAAACAATTGAAATCTATTGTTGCTGTGCCATTAATCCCTTTGCAACTGAAATCCTTGTCCTCAAACTCCTCAAACCTTCTTACACATGCTAGAAAGCTTTAGTCAAACAAAGCGGCAGAGAAGTGCTAGGCACATGCTAAAAATACTTATTTAGTGGCAACTTGCCAAGTGAAAATGTATTCTTAGACTTTCACCACTTAGCACCTCCACATGATGTGAAAAGTATGTACCTAGAGGAGATTTGCCAGTTACTTTTGGTCTTACTCCATGAACTGCGCTTTCAGACGCTGTACCGTTCTTCCATGTGTTGGTCTATTTTCCGCTGCCTAGCAAAGTGAACCCCCTAGACTCGTTTAACCACTTAACTTTTTGGCCCTAGCTTTAAAAGGATACACCTAGAGGAGGATTGCCACTTTTGGTACTTGGAAAAATTTCTATCTTTTTGGACACTTATAACCAAAGCACATGGAAATTCACCGAAAGCACACATTTTTGGGTTCATATCCACTTTTTCCAATATGGCAAAAATGGATCCCACAAATCATCTTGCCAATTTGTCTTGCCTAAGTCAAACTCATTGTTTTGACAACTTTCTGCTAGAGATCAAGACTTCTGGAGTAGAGATTCATTCTTTGACTCAACAAAGACAATCAATGAATTCTTGGTGTGCAAAGACTGTTAGGGTTGCCATAATCGATTGGCATAGCACATACATGGGTCATAGGAGGACCTCAAAATCTCTAATTTCGGAGTAGATCGATGTCTATCTGATTTATACCAACTGCACAAAAACAAAAGGATATCCTAAATCCAATAAGATGATAAGAAAAAACACAGAATGCATTCCGAGGAAAGTACAAACATTATGGCACGACACCAGAATATTTTCCTTTACAAGGGTGGGAAAAACAGAATCAGCTCCACAAAACAATTTGAAGGTTGAGAAAGTAGCAACCACTCCTAACAAGTTAAGAATCCAATTGTGGTAACATATAGCATTGAGAACCATGAGTAATATTTATTGCAACACAAGGCTCAAAGTGTCATTTAGCTCTTCTAGAGAAAGTATATGTAAGACTTGATCACTTCCTCTGTTGCTCAAGGTGGACAGGAATGTTTTCAATATATTTGGAATCCATCCATACCAATCAATTATACTCTGTGGTAGCCTATTGTTGTTTATTTGCCTAAACAATGACAGCCTCACGCTCTACTTCCTTATCACACTCTTGATATTCTTTATCCTTCTATACCAACACCTCTACCATAGGCTAACTAAAAAATTAATCAATCAATTATACTCTGTGGAAGCCTAATGTTGTTTATTTGCTTAAACAATGACAGCCTCACGCTCTACTTCCTTATCACACTCTTGATATTCTTTATCCTTCTATACCAACACCTCTACCATAGGCTAAATAAAAAATTAATCATTAGAGAATAGCTTTTCATTGCCACACATGGAAACTATTGGCTCTAAAGTGCATACATCACATCCTTAAAGAGAATATCACCTTTCCCATCTGATTAAAATCCCTCATCAAGAATTTAAAGACAGACTTCATTTAAACTCTCCATCTTTGATCCAAAAGGATCTAGAAACATATTCAACAGAAAAAAAGGAAGAAAACACAAGTTTCAAATGCAAGAACAAGTATTTGACAGTGCTACAAAATTGTATCAAACACAAACCGAACCAGGCATCCAGGACCATACCATGAATGCAGTAAAGTTTATAATCCAAAAATATGTTCAAACTCAAAATTCAAATCATACAAATGTTGTTAACCCATCCAATATCATCAGCCAAGGCTCAAGAAAACTTAATTGTGTGTTGCAAAATCTATAATAAGGCTTCTATGCGAGCATTCAAATCATCGGTGTTTGGAGGATTAAGAATTATCGTATGCTTCTGTTCATTTTTGGTGAAATAACAGAAGTAGAAGGCAAGATTGCTAAATTGCTATATCTCTCTTTGCCACTAATAAAGAAGGGTAGTTAAGGTGAATTACCACTACCAGAGGGAATGTTTTCCTCCACATTAAGGATTTTCCAGGATGGATGTGTTTTCTCAAGTATTGTTTTAATTTTAGCACAACAATCCTTTCTTAAGTAACCTAAACTTTCATTGGCAAGAAAGTAGAAAACAGCTGAATTTTGGTTTATTTCTTAACTCCATAAGTTTAGAGATTGTCAAATCCCCTTTTCCAAATCAGAACTATTTAGTGAAACGACTGTCAGCATAGAGTTAGTTAATAGTAACTTCTAATTTTTAGTTAGAAATTTATGTTGCATTTTACGAATAAGGTGCCTAAGTTTTGTGTACTCCAATTGAGCGGCGACTAAGTATTTTTTCTTCCAGTTAAGCAATGACTAATTTAGTGTCCATCAGTTTAGCACCACTGAGGTGGGTTAACTGGTTAACTACCTCCAATTTAGAAATGATTATCTATAATATTGGATTGAGAGTTTTGAGGAAGTGTTGCTCAATTAGCTACCTACATTTAGAGAAATCCATTCAGTTAGTTACCATCATTTCTGGACTGATTTCCCACAATTGAGATTCATTATTGGGTCTATAAAACAAAGCATAAGTAAGAAAAGAAGGCAATTTCTTGGAAAATAAATGAACACTAGACTCTTATTTCAGTTTTTCTTGCATTGCTACAGTATCCAGCTGAATTGGAGAAAAACCTTCATGCATGAACCTATCATCTTGGGGATGGAAACCCTTAGGAGCAATACATATTAGTTAGTATAGAGTTTGTAAGCTAGAATTTTAACTAAATTGTATTAGATTGGTAGAGTTCCCTTTAAATGTATGTTGTTAGCAGAAAATTACAAAAGAATACAGAAAAAAAACTGTTACTAGAGTGTTTTATCATTTTATTCCTGTTATTTTTTGTATTTACTAAGGGTTATTACAAAGGTATCATAGCTGTGATCTTCCTAGCCTATGAATCATGGGAGAAATTTTGAGATATTTTGCAACAAAGAAAGAGGTCAGATAATTTTTATACACAAATGGAAATTTAGAGGAGGTAGGATAGAGTGATCGATTTGCTAAAACAAAAGTAGCAGCTTCAGAGTAATATGCGAAATTCAAATCTATCAAAAGAGCACTCATTAAGTATCAAAGGAAATTGGAAACCTTGAAGGCTGCAATAAACAGGAGCAATTACTTGGAGATACTTGGGAAGAGGATTATGTATAGAAAAGGCCGGAATGAAAATAGAAGAGAGTTAAAGCAGACGAAATCCACATTGCATGTTGAATGCAATGATTTAATATTTGGAGGAGATACTTCAATTGTCACTTGTAGAGCTCAAGAAACATTTGTTGAGATCTGACGCATTAACAAGATAAAACCAGTGCCATGGGACAATAGTTTATAAGGTAGCTATGTTGACAGGCACTGATAAGTGAAGCATATTTTAATTGATTCTTGTTCATTTACAATTATCTTGAGTATCTAGATGCTGCTACAAATATTTCCAAAATGGAAGGTAAACAATTTGATCAACCATTGACTATCATTCAAAACCTAAGAAACATAGGATTAAAGATTTGTTGAGCCAATCTCACACAATGTCATCACAAGGTTAGCATTCAAGATGGAAACACACTACATAAAAATAGATACAATGAAACTCCAACATAGTCTCTAGAAAAGAGGAAAGAGCTAGTCAACAGAGATTCAAAGCTCATAACAGCTAGGTACACCATCTCAAGCAATTCACAATACTCGTCTTTTATTCATGGATCAGTAGCTGCAACAAGAAGGAGCTCTTCAGCAATTAGGTATGATTCAACAACTTGCATGTAGACCACAAAGAGGTATGCCAAAGCGATCAACTTTTGTCTTATGAGCTTGTTGTTAGAGCATTTTCTTCATCCATATACCAAGATCCCGAAAAAATGTTGCCTGTTTGGCCATATAAATGCATAAAAGGCTGACTTTTGCTAGAGATGCTCTACCACATGAGCCTTTGGTGGAGGCCTCCCTAGCTGGATTTCTAATTGGCCAACCTCTTTTGCAGTACTTCATGGGACCAAAATTACCACAACAATGATGTGATAGTCTTTAGATTCTTCTAAGTATCTTCATTCTATCCTTGACCTTTCTTAAAAGCATTTTCTAGACTCGGCGAATCAATGTTGCTACCAAATAGCTTCTTCCTTATGTCCTGCTGCAAGAGTTTGTTGCACAAATCATCATTCTTTAGGTCAACATTGGTAGATGTGATGTTGAGTGTTTCTATGAAATGCTTGTAGGACCAGGGTAAGCTTTTCAACATTATATCCACCATTTCTTCTTCTTGCATCGTGCGACCAATAGCAACTAACTGATCACAGATGTCTTTGATCTTCATCAAATTATCATGCGAAGACATCTTATTGTCCATCATTATCAATAATAAGTTCCACTGATCCACGGGAATGCATCCCCCCAAACCCTTGTGTCCCCTGTGGGGGAATGTTTTTGAGGCTTGGGGACTTGGGGGAAACATCCCCCAACAGCACCACCACCTTTGCCAACTCCTCTAGGAACGCCGCCAGGTCACTTGCTATATGGCACATGCAATAACATATTGATTGTAACCTTTAATTTGTGAAAACTAGTTTTCCTTTCATGGGGCACTCCCAAAGATGTTATATTGCAGATTTCACCTTGAAGATTTCAATTCACCTCAATTTGCATATCAACAAGCCCCCCCAAACCACAGCTCCACCACAATCCCCCTATTGTCTCCTTGCTGTCCCCAAAATTAAGCCTTGGTCCCCCGCATCCCAAGAAACCCGTCCCCACATCCCTCCATCAATAAACTCCAATGAAACTATGATGATAAGATATTCTTTAGAAAGACGGCCCTATCTTTATTTGAAATCTCATGTAGATCTCATTAGGCATTTCCAAATCTCCATAGAAGATTTACTTGAAGGTAATTCCGGAAACATTTCACATGTGACTATTAATTTAATGAGCATGATGGCTTCACGATTACGCTCATCAAACTTGCCCTCGTCTTTACCCACAACAGTTGGTCGAGTTTTAGTACCGAGGACGATCTAATCAAGGCACGGGTATTCAAAGATAGCTAGCATCCTCTATTTCAGGTGTTGTAATTTTTACCAATGAACCTTTGGCTGCCTTCCTACATGATGTTTGTCAATGAAGCCATTCTTCCCCCAATCCAAAATCACATAAAACAAAAGAAATTGCTGCAATTGATCGAAGATCGCTAAAACTTTTCCAAAATAATTTGAAAACCCTAGCAGCGAAGTAAAAACCACAATTTTATCAAAAACTCGGAAAAAAAATTAAATAAAAATTAAGAAAATTCGTGCCCTAGCTGTTTCAAACCCTAGGCCCTTTGAAGTCCACAAATTTTTCCAGAAATTGTAAAAAAATAAAAAATCTCCAGAAACCCAAGGCGCTTGCCAGAAATTCATTATTTTCAAAAAAAACATAAAAATTTGCAGGTATGACTTATTGCAGCTTCTGCAGATCAAAAGAACTCCTTCCACTAACAGAGAAAAGTTAAAACCCTTTGCAACCAGAAAAAATCTCATCCCGACGCTATGACACAAATTTTGGAAAAACAACGCATTTGTAGATGGAAAAATCACAATTCTGTGGAAGAAATAGATGTCATTTTATCAAAAGGAAGCCACGATTCCCAGCAAAGAAAAATGCAATTTTCAGGAGGAAAAAATTCCATGTGCCTTTAAGCAAAACAAATCCCATGATTTTCAAAACACAAAGCCATGAAATTCTGCTAAAAAACCCACAAATTTTTTCTGGAAGAAAACCCATGATTTTTTAACAAAATTGTCCAAAATACTTTTCAAAAACCCTGACAAATTTCAAGTAATAAAATACTCGTGAATCTTGTTGAAAAAAATTGCCAAACACCTTTGTGTGAAATCATACAGCATCCTTTGGTAAATTCTTTGCCACAAACACAAACATGCATTCACAAATCCCGAAGATTTTTCAAAACCCAAACTCTGATAGCATACTACAGAAAGTAATGACAGATAATAATTACAAAGATATTCCATATTAAAAAAGGAACAAAAGTCTCCTTAACTCACGAACGATTTATCCATTAAGATATGATCGACAACCAAGTAAAGCAGAGAATAAGAATTTAACTAAAAGAATACCTAAATATTACAATACCATTTTAATAGCCAGTTATAGTCTTCTCAATGTGTTTCTTCAGTTTTTTCAAGCCCATTTTTTGGCTCTTCTAGTTCTTCAAGCCTGTTCTCTTCCTTACCTATTCTTTGTTAACGCTTAAGTGAAATCCTAAGTACTGCTGATGGACCCTATGATTCACAATATATTCCTTGGCTTCCAAATGTAGAAAGTTATTTAATAGATGATCATTGAGTTGCTGTCTCTTCCTAAGAACTGACCTATGTCAGTCCTAATGACAAACACTCATTGTTTGAAGATGCTTCGCATAATTTCAAATGTAAAAAGTTTTTCTAAGGAAGGTATTACAAAGCTCTTTCTTGAAATGTTTGCAGTTGTTACCATCATCATCTTTTTCTCATCTCAAAGTTAAGATTAACAATGCATCTCAGACTGTGAGCACTTTAAATCCAGAAATGAATTAAATTTACCTTTAAAAATTTAAACCCATTCACACCCTGTAAAGAACAGAACCAACATAAGGTTTCTTCATTATATTCAAAATTCATATCATAAAGTGATATTTTGATATCAGTACATTTTTGGCTTATGCTATTATGAAACTTTATTATGGACAATTTTCTGACCATTTTATGTTGTGCTAATGCAATACAATAGGTGCAGATCTCATTTCATTATCTAAATGAGCTGATTAGGATTTGTGCAGATTATTATCGAACCTAATAGTCATGATGAAGAGAAGAGTTGGGTTCATTAACATATACATATACACGTGCACGCACACCCATAAATTTACACAGAAAAGAAGCATCTCATTCATATCATAGATAACGTTTTATAAAATAAGTAAATATAACCTTTTCCATTTCAGCATACTGAATCTTTCGTTCAAGTCCACTGATTTTTCCAGATGCTTCTGACTCTTTGATCTGCATTTCTCTTGCAGATCCTAGCTCTGCCATCTCTAATTCAAAACGGTCTTTGTTTTTCTTGAGAGCTGCAAATGGACAATAAAATCACCAAGCCATATTCTTTCAAATTTTCAATTTCTCTGCAGCTTATGCTGTCCAGACAACATACTGGTTATTGAAAATATGTCTTTGAGACATCATGGAACGTAGAGAAAATGAGATAATAAGCCAACCAACCTTCAATTGCCCGATCATCCCATTTCTGTGATCTTGCTTCCATGCCACCAGTAATCCCACCCGTCATGGTACCAGATTTTGTAAGGAGAATCCCATCAACAGTAACCACTGTAAGACACCAAATGAGATCTTATGACAACTAATAATCTTTACAAGTAGAAAGGCAATTAGTAAAGCATCTTACAAGTACTGAATCACCTCTATAGCGCTCATTGCCCCAGCCAAGAGCTTTAGCTTCATCAAGACCATCACAGACTAGTGTATTGCTTACTGCATACAGAATTGCTCTCTCCAAGGCAGGATCAAATTTGCTTATTGTCAAGGATACAGATAAAATGACCTTCAGGAATGTCATATTCAAAAACATAAAAACAGATGAAATTAAATTGGATATTGAATAACATCAAAGACGAGTTTCGCACTCCCTCCCAATGTGCGTAACTTCTCATGTATTGGTTTCACACGCACTGCTTGAACTGGTATAAATGTCTGAGGAGGAAGCCTTTGCTCCTTCAAATACTACAAAGCACCATCAAAAACAGAATTAAGAGAAAATTCCTGCACATTATACATTTGTTAAAACAAAGGCAACTTAACTGCAGACAAACCCACCTAACACATCATAGTACATAGATGAAAGTTTGTGCCGAATTCTCCACAGAAATTTGAAGTACCAGAAAAACCATGACATGGAAATAAAACATAATTCATGCGTACAAGCCATGGTCAGAAAAGCTTATTAGTCGGAAAATATAGAAGCATCAATTAGCATTTTATACTTAATTATTGACCACTGCTAGTTTACCAAGAAAAAGCATAACACAAACATGTAATATCAAACTTTGGCCTCCCCTTTAATTTCTGCATTTAGTTTTATTTAAAATTTATTTTAGTTATATCATATGCAGAATGACATATGAGGCTAACACTATGATGTGTGTCTTTGCCAACCAATTTAAATTAGAGGTTGCAAGTTAACCATGATAGAGGAAGTGGAACTGCTACACATCATATAGCATTGTGTATAGAACTATGTTTTGCAGCTAGATACAATTTGTTTGTAAACTGGGGTAATGGATTGAACTGCATGGTTTAGAAATGACACATCTATTTGGAGTAGACTTCATCCCTTTCCTTTTGACTAGGATTCAGTCCTAACTGTATTCATTGTCTTATATCAATTGGAAAGGAAATACGTGCTTCACCCCTTTCTACCTCTTAGCATCCTTATCCTACTTAGATTTCACTAAAAATAATTTTTAATTGAAAACAAAAGAATAAAGTTTTGTGAAATTTAAACTCTAATTTTTCACATAGCCTTATTCTCTCAATACAAGTAATAAAAAGTATTCTTAATTCATTGGGCTTATTTACGACACATTTTTGAAGAGGGAAAGGTGCTATTTTGAGAACAAGACCAGATATTCGAAGCGAGAACATCACCAAATGCAGCATAAGACGAGATAAAGAAATATACAAAATTGTGAATTGATGTCTAGTAGTTTATTATATACTTAAATATTCGTGTAGATTGATTATGACCAGACAGCAAGAAATACGACACGAGTTCCATGAATCATCCTCAAACACAACTTAATTAAGTTTTCAAGTGCCAATTAAAACACACATCCATTGACAACCATCCAAAACCAGTCTTCAACCAATCCATATAATGCACTATTTTCAACAGTGTTTCCACAATAGGGACAGCAAGATTCACAAGTCTGGGAGACCATTGTTTAGGTGGACAGCAGAGGATAGCAAGGCACAGCAATACATGCAAGCTCCTTGAATCGTCTTCAAGCAAAACTTTATTAAGTTCTGAAGTGCCAATTAAAATGTGTATGTTGACAACCATCCAAGATCAGTCTTCAACTAATACATAATGCACTATGTTCAATGGTGTTTCCAGGATGGATACAGAAGGAGACAGAAATCAGGCAGGCCGTTTCTGGGGATACAGTAGGGGACAGCAATGGATAGCAGTACTTACATGCATGCATACTGTGTGTGTGTGGGGGGGGGACTGCCAAGCCATTTTCTTGTGGACAGTAGAGAAGGGACAGCAGTACATATGCACATGCATCCTATGTGAGTGTGTCAGAAGTCTGCAAGGCCATTTCTTGGAGGACAGTAGGGAACAGAAAGGGACAGCAGTACATACATACATTGTGTGTGTGTGCGTTCCTCAAATGTTTACAAGTTTATTTGTGCATGACATCAAGACTCAAGTTCATGCATTCACCTAATTTCTACATTCAATGTTCATTGATTCAAACATAGCCACAATAAAAGATTAAAATTTCATTTTTTTCATTAGGAAAAAGAACCCAAGTGTACCAAAATGACAAAAAAAAAAAACTGTCCAACAATGGCCATAGCATAGCAGTAAGATCATGCCTATAAAAATATACAACTGCAACTACTACACCTCTTACAGCTATACCCCATCTTCTTTCCTTCCTATTCACAGCTGCAAATGCAAAACGCAGATTGACTGTGGCAATTGTGCCTTGCAAATGGGCAGATTTGTTAGCTATAGACAGAGTTCAGGATTGGATAAGGTTGTGGAAGAGTTTAAGAGAATCCCACACCTTTCTTTTCTTTTTCTATAATAAAATTACTTTTTTGTAAATAGGAAAAAATAAGGGGACAATTTTGTAGTTCATAAAAGTTACCTTGTTATATTTTGGTTAATATATTTGTATCCAACCATGTATTAATAACTTGTTGGCTTGTGGGTAGTTTCTAGGAACTAGTTGTTAGAGGTTGTCAATGGTTATGCTCTGGTTGGCAATCATCAAGTCCTTTACATTGATGTATGCCTCTCATAGTCAGGGAAGGCAATTTGTTGTATACATGATCCTACATAGTCCGAATTTGGATTGGACAAGCACTACCCAGAATAAAGCAATCAATGCTCTTCATATACAATTTACTTAATATGTTTTATTATATTATAAAATACTGCAATCAGAAGTATTATAGTTTGAAAGTGAACTTTGGCATTGTTGCATACATGAAGTCAAATTACATTCATAAAGAACTAATGGCGATCAATAACTATTGACAATTTGGAATAATCCTGAGACTAGCAAAATTTATTCCAATAAGCTTCAAAGGAAAAAGGAGAAGATCAAAGCTAATCTGTGAGCTGCTTCTGGATTTGATTGCGTATGTTTTTTTGATGCAAAAAAACATATGCAATCAAATCCAGAAGCAACTAACGGATTATCTTATGTTTTTTTGATGCAAAAAAACATATGCAATCAAATCCAGAAGCAACTAACGGATTATCTTATGGACTGTGGAAATCTGCTCGCTCTTATTAAGATCAAAGCTAGTCAAGGGGGAGACCATGAAGTCAGACAATCCCTTCAACTATCGGCACAACAAGAACAAAAAATAAGGCGGCAAGAAGGAACAAACTCCAGAAATCCCTTGATATAGTTACATTGTCAAAACCAAAATGGATGTCGAAATTGAAGCAAAAGCCAAAGTCAAAGCACTTCCAAGCCGTAAATAGGAACTAGTGTTAACATATTGTTCGTTCGTGTTTAACTATGCATATATTATATATATATGTATATATATATAATATTAATAATAATTGTTAATATATATATTTCTCTGATAAATATATATTGGAACGAACTCATATATATATATATAAATATATATATATATATATATATATTAGTTATTAATAAATGATATGTATAATGAACAGTCACTTCATTTAGTATTCACAGCCACATTTCTCTATAATGAATAGTCACAACTATTCATTATAGATTCTATATATAAATACAAATATATTTTTGTAGAATCAATCAATCACCAAGGCAATTGCATTCTACTACATATCAGTTTATACATTATCTTCAGATCTACATTTCTTAACATGGTATCAGAGCAGCAAGGTTATTAAAGGAAGATAAAATATAAACCC
>MU223664.1:1289494-1301460 GCA_018584345.1 Thuja plicata
ATTGGGCCATATATCATGATATGAAAATTCTACAAATCTATTAAACTCTCTCTCAAGAGGGAGTGTTAACATATTGTTCATTCGTGTTTAACTATGCATATATTATATATATATGTATATATATATATATATATATATATAATATTAATAATAATTGTTAATATATATATTTCTCTGATAAATATATATTGGAACGAACTCATATATATATATATATATATATAATAGTTATTAATAAATGATATGTATAATGAACAGTCACTTCATTTAGTATCAACAGCCACATCTCTCTATAGTGAATAGTCACAACTATTCATTATAGATTCTATATATAAATACAAATATATTTTTGTAGAATCAATCAAACACCAAGGCAATTGCATTCTACTACATATCAGTTTATACATTATCTTCAAATCTACATTTCTTAACAACTAGGACATTGGAGTATCTAACCAACTATAATTATCCTAGAGCGTATAGAAGAAAATTTTAATGTTTTGGCCTTTACGGCAAAGATCAACGCATTGGACAAAGTGGCAATAATAATAATTAATATATTGGATATATTATTGATATATTTAATTATGATAAAATCGGTTGGATAATAATAATAAATATAAACAGGTTATATTTATTATTAAGGATTGATTTTAATAGTTAAATATGGAGCAAAAATATAAAAGAATATATTATTATTAAGGACCAAGTCGGCCAGTCCATGAGGGAAAGAGTTATGACTCTCCATGGAGAGTCATCATTATGTATAAATAGAGTAGATCTGCTCAAGGAACTCACCGAAAACATAATGTGATAAGTACTTGAGCAGAATTACAATTACATATTCCTAATCATTTTCATCCTCTAATTGAGCGATTTATTTCAGATCTCTTAGAAGCGAAATTCAAGGTTCGAATTGGAAGAAGAAAAGCAAATCCATAGAGCGAACTAGAGAAGATATTGAAGTGCGAACTATACCAATCTGGAGCAGACCTTGATAGTGAATTAAAGAGCAGATTGGAGACTACTAAGAGCAGAAAAACTAGGGCAGAATTCATGGACAATTTAAGCAGTCCTAAAGGTCGAATTAAGGCAGATCAAGAAGGGCGAACTAGGGCAAATTGGAGCAGCCCTAGAAGAGCGAATCGAAGACTTTCAAGAGCTGATTCATAACAGTCATTGAGGACAACATGAAAAGGGACTAATTTGAAGAATACAAAGTGTAGATTTGAAGCCAACAAAAGGATAAATTCAGACCTTCAAATCCGGGTATTATCTTTCTTTACTTGAGAATATTTATTATATCCTGTGTCTTAGTTTTTGAAAGACCCCTATAGATTGTATTCCTTGTTAGAATCTGAAAACATTAACAGAAAAGTGGTCAAGGTTTCCAAGAAACACCCTCTTTGTAAAGGAGGATGTTCTAATCTTGTTGATCAAATACAAATTAAATCTCTAGAGTTAATTGAGCCCCTAAAAACAAGGTTAGTCTTCATGGTGGAAAACAGAGTCTGAAGACTTCACAAATGAAGCGCGTGAAGCATACAAAAGTAATCTCTAAGGCATCAAAGTTTTGTTGATCAAGGAACTCAAGCCTAAGACACTAGGACAAAGGGCTAGAGAAAAAAGAAAAGAACTTGAGGGTGGTACTAGTAGTGTCCAAAACACTCAATTTGAAGTCCTTAGAAGTGTTGAGGGTACGGAAATGTCGAAAAGTTCCCAAGGAGCAAAGGAACATCTCAAATGGAACTTCTTGAGGAGAAGGTTCTAAAGACTACAATCACATCAAGCAATGGTGAACTCCTCTAGCCATTTCAAATTTCAAAATACAAAAGTTGTCGAAGTTCAACAAAGATGGATTTGACGACCCTATAAGCCATTGTAGGGTATGTATGATTGTATGGACAAAAAATGAGCAAATAACCCATCAAAATAGGTCAAGATATTTCTCAACTGCATTGCGAAGAGTGGCAATCAATTGGTATAGCAATATTTCAAACACTGAGAAAGCCATGTAGGGCTAATTAAGGAAGGCCTCTGAACAAGAGTTAAACCTATTGAGAGATGACAAAGAGATTGTCACCAAAATGTATAATACTCAATAGGATAAGCATGAAAATGTACAATATAACAAATGGCCTAAAGAAGATATGGTTCATTGAAGAATTAAAGAAGTGATGCTTCATTAAAGAGTTGATACCCTCTCTACAAATGAACATGAAGATAGTACCTCCCTCTCCCTCATGATGTAAGGGTATGTAAACAATGTATATAGAAAGTGAGGACAAAATGTCTTCACATTCAAAAAGAAAAATTGATGAGGGTGGTGCTTTGGATGCTAGTAGTGACAACAAACCAAGATCAATGCAAGCATTACAAAGAGACGTCCATTTTATCAAGGAATTAAAAGAAAACAAAGAATCCAAAAGAGAGTCTAAAAATTTAATGGTCCACAAATTGTAGAGGTCCACACCAAAACAACTTCCTTAAAAATATATCTTATGCATAACAAACCATTTGATTAAGAAGTGTCCATATAATTTGCAAATTAAAAGAATACAAGTACTCTTTATGCAAGAGGAGAAGTCCTTTCCACCCAACATGACACTAAAAGTCCTACAATTTACAATGGAACGCCCCAAGATCCCTGTCTAGAAATTTCACAAATTATAAACCATGTTGAGGATTGTTATTCAGTTGTTTGTAAGAAAAGCTGTCTCTACAATTAGTTACACTGCTAAAACTGATTTATAGTCTAAACAGGCAATGTAAATGGTTATAAGAATTAAGAATTTCCAGAACGCCATTTACGTATTGCATTCCTGTAGTCCATTACAAAGTATATATACATACATGTTTCTTACTGTCTTAACATAAACACAAGAAGCTGCAGCACAAGTCATCAAGTTTGATTGTGTCCAAACACTTGCAATGAGGAAAGAATGCAAAAAAGAATTAATTAATTAATTGCCCCTTGAGGAAACCATGCCTATGACAAGATGGTGTATTTGACAATTGACATTATGATGTATCAAACATTTCCGAATAACTTGCAATTTCACCATTGGCAGTAGCACAAATAGAACAATTGGAAAAGAGATAATTCTAAAGACCTTGATACATTCTTTCCCAGTACTTTCATCATCGACTACCACTGCATCCATGAACTTTCCCATTGCAACAGTGATTGCAAGGTTATACTTTTTCTGTGTAGGCCTACAGAGGTCTGTCATGCGACCATGCACACCAGGAAAGAGACGCTTCAAGCTTTCAACAGCCTCTGATAGCTTGGCATCCCTTTCACTTTCACGTTTGTCAGCCTTCAATTCACGCAATTGGACTTCTATTTCATCTACCTTTGCCTTCAAGTTGTCATACTTTGTCCTGAAGAATTCATAAATTCAAAACATGCCCTGTTACTGTTTTCATAAAATTCAACTAAAGTTGCAAGAGCTTCCAAAATCCCAGCAAAGAGGTAAAATCAATGCTTGCAAAACAAAATGATATAAGGCTGTATTGGATTCAAACCTTGATTTACGATGCTTGTCTTGCATTTGATTCAGTTCACTTTGGACTTTCCATAGCTCATCTGAATTCTTTCCTAGTGCATCAAGAAGCCGTTTCAAACGAGCTTGCATTTGCTCCTCCTGTGAGGCTAGCTGTTGCTCCCTGTTAATCAGTTGTTGGAGATTCTCTTCCAAATTCTTCCGAGCTTCAATGTCAGCTTGCTGCTGTCTATCATATACCTCCTTCTCATTCCTCAACTTCGCAGTTTTCAAGCCAGCTTCTTCCTTTCTGTGAACAGAATTTATATAAGAATACCTCGTGTGATCATGTTTGTAAAAGAAGGAAACAATTATTTTTACAAATTAGACAGAAAGATAATAAAGTACTATTATCATTATTTAACACTGGAGTATGAATGATTTGTTTTCAGCAAAATAAGTCTGGTTCACCATTGAGTTTAACACAGTTTCAAGTTGTCCATTATGGGTTCATTCAACTGTAGTCTGAGTGAGAACAAAAACAGATAATGTTAGGTATGAACGCCGATATAAATCAAATCAAAGATTTTAATAGAATACCATAACTATGAAAAGATGATATTTCAAATTTTCAATTATATATACATTAAACAATTTTATAGAATCCCATCCCTAGGACAAGATTGTGTGGGTGTGTGTGTGCATGTATGTGTGTCTGTGTGACTGTGTTCAAAATTCATTTCTATAGAGTTCATTCAATATATACACATGCATTCATCATTGTAGATTTCCATGCGTATGACAAGTTGGCATTTGAACATATGAATATCTGTGTTTCAATAACTTGTCATAGCTATAAAATATTACAAAAATGTGTGTGTACATGTGTCTATGTGTACATATGTAGACATACACACATTTTATTTTGTAGAATTCCATACCTATGACAAGATGATATATATATTTGTGTGTGCACGCCCATACACTCATTTTTAGTAGAATTCCATGCCTATGACAAGATGGTATTTGAATTACACACGCACACACACAGACATGTGAATATATAAATATATACACATATACGTATGTATACATATATAGATATATACATGTCAATCTCCGCTACTGGGATTTTACCCAATTTTCCCTAGAATTCCCAAATAAGGTATGGATGATGTCAGGAACTATAATTGTACATATTATACATAGGTTGAGGTATAGCAAAGTTAACATATAACATGTGTATCGGCTGTAAGGTAGAATATTATATATCTGATGTAAGTTTAATAATTAAAATACAATTCACTACAATATACATCATACCCCCGACAAGTATAGAGGCTGCAGATTAATATATATATACATATGTGTTTTCTGAAATCGTATCCTTATCAATTTGCTTAGTGATCTGATGATATTGTCCTTGTTCAATTATCCTTGCTGAATGTGTATTTTTCTTCTGCTGTTCATCCCTTCAATGGTTTGAATAATTTCTCCTTTATACTTTATTGGTGAAATGGTCACCACCTTTTATAAGAATTGAGTCATCACTTTTCATTGTCGCCTTTGAGAATAATATATTATTCTCCCAATTGATCTCCCTTCAACGTCCTCAAATGAAACCTTCTCCCCTTTAAATCTTCCAATGTGGGGGAGAGTCACACCTCTTCATCATGTCTGCCCTTTGCAGTGGTCACAACCTTTCACAATTACCACCTTTTGAGTAGTCATATATATATATATATATATATATATATATATATAAGAGAGGGAAATATTATGTGCATATATATACACACACACACACATACATATATAAGAGAGGGAAATATTGCCTACGTGGGTGTTGCCTACGTGGGTGTGTCCGTGTGTATGTGTTGTGAAGGTAACTACATTCCCAAAAAGACAAGGCCTAGAGGAGTTGATGAGGTGGGTGAGGATTCAAGGACCACAAAGGGTAGAGCTCGTGGAGAGAAGGATATGCAATGGCATAGAGGAAGGATGGAAGAGTATCTAGGAGTAGAGCTGAGTTTCTGGTTTTTGATGCTTAAAAATACACACAATCAAAAACCAGAAACTCAGCTCTAATTCAATGGATTGTGGAAATCTGATCGATTTAGTATCTAGGAGGTCAGGCAACACCAAGGAATTTGTGTGCAAAATGATGAAAGTTTTAAAATATGTAATTTTTTATGAAGGAAATGATAAAACATTAATCTTACCTTTTAACTTGAATCACTTGAAAGTAGCCTTTATATGTTCTAAATTTTGAAAGGAATTAAATTAAAGAAACAGAGATATTTCTAGGGTATTTTATGATTTTTTAAATAACAAATATTTCGTTGTAGTTTTTCAAAACAATTATTATAACTTTTAAGCTAAGTTGCCAGTTCGGATTCCGGTACGGATGCTGGTTCGAAATTCATCCAAAAAATTTTGGGGTTGTGTTCGGATTCATTTTGGGTTTGTCCGTACAAGAATATATATATATATATGCAGCAGCAAATAAGTTCATACACCACTATGCTAATATTAAAGCAACATAGCAAAATACACCACCACATATATTAAGTTAAAGATTATATTGCTACCAATATTGATGTAAAAGATCTTTGAATAGGTTCCATTTTATCCCCAAGTGATGATCGCATAGTGTTATTGCTGACTGAACCTCTTCATTTGCTGACAGTATACTATAATTGCTGATTGGGTGCTTCGTGTATAATTTAATGAGCCTTGTTCTCTCCCACAGGAATCGCCGTATGGGTCTTTGATTAAATATGTTACTTCGATCCTTGAGACTCGAGTTCATTGTCATCCTACATTGGAGGCCAAACAAAATCGTGGAGTGTGCCCACTTATCACTTCAACCCACGGTGGTTAAAACTATATATGAGACTGCTGATTAATATCGGGCCAGTGTATTATGAGACCGCTGATACAATGAGACTAATCTCCAATTGGTAAGGAAGCATTCAATCCTTCCCGTATATTGCAGTTTGCCCAGCGTGTCGTACTACCATATACTGCTGATTGGTCAATTTTGGGATTTGTATTCACCGAATGCTTGATAAGACTCGTCTTCTATTCCTGTGGCTGAGAAGAAGTTGCTGACTGTGTATTTTGACGGTGTTTGAAATGCTGACTGTGTTACCCAGTCTGATGCCGACTTTCGACCGAATTTGCACCATATCCGACTTTGGTGCGAACCGACTTTCGAATTTGGCCTTCAGTAGGCGAAAGTGGTAACTTAGCTTTTAAGTGCTTATAAAATGCAAAAAATGGGGTTAACTAAGCCTTCATTTATTGAGAACTTTAATTTTTCCTTATTTTTTATTGATAACTCGAAGCTTTTGTGCACACTGGCACAGATTAATTTTTTCATTTTAATAATATATTTTACTAAATATTTAAGATATTGTGCATTGAAACATGACTACTTTAAGAAGCATCCATATTTTGTCTTAACTTATTATTAGAGAATAAACTCTATCATCTTGACATGTAATATATCCTCTATTGTATCGTATTCTTTTCAAAATTTTAATAAGTTAATATACTTTTCTTTATAAAATAATCAACCTTATATTTTGGAAATATAAGATAGAAAAATTAAAATTTCCTCTATTCCAAATTTGATCACATCTTAACATGGTATCAGAGCTAGCTTAAAGAAAAGATCTGATCAGAAAGAATTTAGAGGAGAAATCTAACTACCATTTAAGGCTCTATAAAAGTATAGTCAAGCAAAATGGTGAGTGGAGTTAGATTTGAAGATAGACTAGAAGGTGCAACAAATTTTGTATCATGGAAATTCAGAATAATGATGGCACTAAGAGAACAGGACCTAAACACATATGTGGAAAGGGTTGTACCCATACCAGATGATAATGATGAGAAAACTATATGGATCAAAAATAACAACCAAGCCATGAAGATTCTAGTAGATGCGGTAAAGGATCATATAGTTCCTATTATATCAAAATAAAAAACTGCATATCGAATGTTCAAAACTCTAGAAGACATGTATGAAATAAATAACACCGGTAGGGCTCTTGCTCTTAAAACACAATTACATCATGTCAAGATGAACAAAGGCGAAACAATCATGTCTTACTTCACGAGGATAACAGAGATAAGTGATCAACTATCCACTATTGGTCATTATATTGACAATTAAGGAATTATCAATGCTGGCCCTAAATGTTTTACCTACTTCTTGGGAAGCATTCATACAAGGGATAAGTACCAGACCCAAATTTCCTAAGTTCGATCGATTAAAGACCGACTGCATTCAAGAAGAATGCAAGATTGATTGCAAGAGGAATTGGGACATACATTTCTAATGGAGAAATTCAAGTCCTTAATGTAAATTCCCACAAGAAAGGAAAGATAAACAACTTCAAAAGAAAGAAAGGAAACGACAACCATAATAGGCATTCAAATAAAAGAAGAAGAGACATGTCTAGAGTTCAATGTTTAAGATGTGATAAATTTGGACATCTTGCTATAAAATGCCCAGACAGGATTAAGCATCAAGCCTCACTAGCAGAAGTAAGGATAAGGATGCTAAAAGACTTATATCCTATTCAGCACTATCGAGTGAGATATCAAATAGTAGAAATACCTAGGTCATTGATAGTGGAGCCTCTCGACACATTACAAGATTCAGAGAACAACTAGATAGTCTAGACTCTAGATGAAGGATCAAATGAAGAATTCACCATTGGAGACAATTCAAACTACCCAGTAGAAGGACTTGGAACTTGCACTATTCAACTCAAATCAGGTGTCTCTTCAATTAACTAGTGTACAATTTGTACCAGGCATCAAGCGAAATCTAGTTTCCATATCAGCATTTGAAGATAAAGGGTATCGGATTGCTTTCATAGATGGAAAGGTTCTAGCATGGCCTAAGAACTCAAATATCAAGAAGACACTTACCTTAGGGACTTGAGAAGGGTGCCTATATAAACTATCCACTTCTCCCTCTCGAGCCTTAATCCATGATTTATCTTCTACTAATGAAATATGGCATAGAAGGTTAGCACATCTTCACTTTCGTGCCGTGTCTTCTATGATAAATATTGTAAATGGTATACCTAAATTAAAGCAAAATCATGAAGGGGTTTGCAAGGGTTGTGCTTTAGGAAAGAACTCCAAGGGTGTTTTAATAATAGTGAGAGTAGATCCAAAAATGTACTTGAACTTATCCATTCTGATTTATGTGGACCATTGACAGTAGCCTTGCTAGGAGGATTTTTGTATTATGTTAATTTTGTTGATGACTACTCTAGGAAAACTTGGATTTACATTATGAAGTGTAAAGAATCAAATGAAGTTCTAACTAAATTTAAGGAATTCAAAGCCTTAGTTGAAAACATGTCCGGGAAAAGAATCAAAATCCTAAGGTCAAATAATGAGGGAGAATGCATCTCTAATAATTTTAAAGAAATGTGTATTTCGGCTGGGATTAAGAGGGGGTACATTGTTCCTTACAACCCTCAACAAAATGGGGTAGCTGAAAGGAAAAATTGAACCATAGTAGAAGCAGCAAAAGCTATGACGCATGATCAAAACCTTCATATCTCATGAGTTGAAGCCTTCAGCATTGTTGTTTATATCCAAAATAGATGTCCTCACTCTATCCTAGACAATAAAACCCCTGAAGAAGCCTTCACTGGGACTAAATCTGACATAAGCAATCTTAGGATATTTGGTTGTCATGTCTTTATCCATATTCCTAAAGAGAAAAGGACCAAATTAGAACCATCGGGGAAGAGTGGGATATTTGTTGGGTATAGTGAAACATCTAAAGCCTTCAGGATATACATACCTGGTCAAAACTTAATTGAGCTTAGCAGAAGACATTACTTTTAAGAGGTCTAAAGACATTATGGAAGAAGATGAAGAAAACCCTCAAGAAGATCTTGATCCTGAGCTTCAGAGGGAGATTCCTATAGAGAATGTTAATGAATCATTGAACTCCACTCTTGAAACTAGAGATTCAACCATTAATAATAAGAGACCACTCTGGGAAAGGAAAACAACTGAAGAAGCAAAGATTTATGGAGCTTCTGAGGGTACCTTCAGGGAAAGGAAGAAACCTAATAGATACTCTAACTATGTTGCTCTCATGAGTGAACTTATCAAATCTGAACCTTCAAATGTTGAGGAAGCACTTCAAAAGCAAGATGGAAGGATGCCATGGTTGAAGAATACCAATCCATCATAAAGAATGATGTCTGGGACATTGTGCCAAGACCTAAAGACAAATCAATTGTCTCGTCTAAATGGCTATTCAAAATCAAACATGCAGCTGATGGAAGTATTCAAAAACATAAAGCCAGATTTTTTGCCAGAGGATTCTCCCAGAAGGAAGGGGTTGATTATGAAGATACTTTTGCCCCAGTTGCTTGGTACACCTATGTCAGAGTTGTTATTGTTATTGTCGCATCTAAAGGATGGTTAGTTCACCAGATGGATGTAAAGACAGCCTTCCTTAATGGGATCATTGAAGAGGAAGTGTACTTGAAACAACCAGAGGGATTTGTGATTCATGATAGTACGTCTCATGTTTGCAAGTTAAAGAAGGCTTTATAAGGGCTCAAACAGGCTCCTTGAGCCTACTATGAAAGGATAGACAACTATCTCTCCAAATTGGGGTTTTCCAAGAATGAAGCAAACCCTAATCTATACTTTAAGATACGAAATGGTGATATGTTGATTCTCATTTTATATGTTGACGATTTGCTAATCACAGGAGAAGATCATCTAATCACTGAATGTAAACAAGACCTTGCTTCTAAATTTGACATGAAAGATTTGGGAATATTATTGTACTTCCTTGGTTTAGAAGTATGGCAAAACAATAATTACGTTATCTTAAATCAAGGAAAATACACTATTGATATATTAAAGAGGTTTGGAATGATGGATAGCAAAACTATGTCTGCACCTATGGAGACAAATTTTCACAAACTCAAAGAAGCAGCTTCACAATTAGAATTAGCAAATCCTACTCTCTATCGTCAAATAATCGGGTCATTAATGTATTTGGTCAACACCAAACCAAACATTTGCTATGCAACAAATGCACTCAGTCAGTTCATGTGTGAACCTAGAAAATTGCATATGGTTGCAGCAAAACACATATTGAGATATCTTCGTGGAACCATTGGACTTTCAAACAATGTTGATCTAAACCTACATGGATATTTAAACTCAGCTTGGGCTGAAAGTGTTGTAGATCGAAAGAGTACTTCAAGATGTTGTTTCAGTTTAGGTTCTGCAATGATATCCTGGTTCAGCAGAAAGCAATCCTTAGTTACACAAAGCTCCACTAAAGCTGAATACATTGCCGCATCTATGGGAGCTCGAGAACTAGTATGGCTAAGAAAGCTATTAGTTGGATTGTTTGGACAAGCCTTGGATTCCACTATTATTCATTGTGATAATCAAAGTTGCATAAAACTTTCCGTGAACCCTGTATTTCACGATAGGTCCAAACACATTGAGATCCCTTATCACTATGTTAGAGACATGGTGGAGAGAAATGTTGTTCAAATGATATATATTAGTACAGATGAGAAAACTGCAAATATTCTAACCAAGCCTCTCTCAAAGACAAAAGTGGATCACTTTATAGGTAACCTAGGTATGGTAAGAATTTGTAATTGAGGTTGAGACTCAATAAAATTGTACTAATGATATATATATTATGTGAGTTATTACATGATATTGTTGAAACTTCGTGAAAGATGACAATCTTTCAATGAAGTTTGCTTATGGTTACTACTATAAAGTGACGACTTTAACATAGTTTAACCTACTATCATGACAGATATCATATGGTTGATATCCACTAACATATCATGATAGTTCATATCTCTTATCTAATGTGAACTAAGTAGTGTGCAACTACATGAGTTATATTATTGAGATATGTCATGGTGGATGTTATGAGACATAACATTCATAGATATTCCATGAAATGATATCTTCTCTCGTAGGCTTCATGAGACGTGATGCCGAGTGCACATACTAGAAAAGATGAGTATGGAAAAATATCATATGGTTAATATTTTTGAACAATCCATGCTCATGATGATACTGTGAGGTAACATCTGTTATGGTGGATGCCATTTTTGATATCTGTGTAGACCATAACCCTTAATGTTACATTGAGGAAATCATCGATATAGTAGTTCACTGTATTACACGGATAGAATTCATCCTCCCTAGCTAAGAGGGAGTGTTAACGATTGTAGCTTCGATCGGATGATTCCAATCAATGAAATCAAATGTTTGAGTGGCCTATCAGCCTTAAACATTTGATATCTATCCTCCTCTATTATCATGAAGCAGTATTAATATTGATGACAATCATTGAGATGACATATATATTATATATACATAATATATATATATATGAGATATATTATACATATACATATATACTTATAAATAATTGTCATATAT
>MU223664.1:1314664-1361416 GCA_018584345.1 Thuja plicata
ATATAGAAGCACATGTATGATTAGAAGCGCAATTAAAAAAAATAAAAAATAAAAAAAATAAAAAAATGGACAAAGTAAATCACAATATAAATTAAACATTATTCAATAATAATAAAAAATAATAAAATTGACAAAATCAATCACAATATAAATTAAACATTAATCAATAATAATAAAAAATTAAAAAGTCTTTGTCGAATTCCAATTCCAATTCGAAATGTAGAACCAAACGCGGAAGTTGGAATTTGTCAACCAAACGGTCCAAATTATAACCCGAAGATGCAAAACCAGGATTTCAAAACCTGGTTTTGTGATAATAAGGTTTTGACTCAATTCCAATTCCTGCAAACAAACGGGGCCTAGGAGAAATGTGTACAAGTCCTTGAGACACGTCCCAAGGGGTCGGAGACATGTACCCCTGCAATCATGCAAAAAATCAATGGGTCAACCACAAAAGACATTATTCCTGCTATGATACTGGTTTTCCAGCTTCATTTCAAGTTCTTGACCAAGATATCCATTTCCCATTTTGATAATATAAAGGCTTACATCAAATCATGGTCAAGCCTTGCTAAGCCACAGTGTTGATAATATTCATTCATATGAACTATAAAGCACTCATCTCGTGGCAGTTTTACATCTAATAGCTTGCAGTAACAAAGCAGCAAGCCAAAGTTTGACAATTTTCAAATAGGATATCCAAAAGTGCTTTTACCAATTCATGTACAATGTAGAATTGTTGACCAGCTGGCTCCACATTTGCAAACATCCCAACACTCAGTCTGGCAATCTATTGAGTACTGTTGTTAAATCAGGCATATAACATGTTGCAGTCCATATAGAAGTTATCTCAGGGTTATTTTCTTATCAATTCAACGTACATTCCAGCTTTCTTTGAAGGTGGATTGGATGCCCAGCAGCAAAAGAGAATTTCATGGTTAAAATTTTGGAAAAAGAGATTGTCTCCACCCTAATAGAGAAAGACTTAAAGCAATAAGTGAATCAAGGACACCGCACCCCGAACCCCGCCCTTTACATTAAAGGGATTGCTTTAGAGGAGATACTTTCTCTTATTCAAGGCCTTCAACAAAGCAAGGATACCAAAACATTAATGAATAAGCATAATGGATAAACAACAAAATGATCACTTCATATTCATACTATGAATAGTTTGGATAGGCCCGAAGACCCCTATCCATAGTAGGGCCCGGTCTAGGAGAGCAAGCCCATCTAACACCAACTTTAATTCTCTATTTTGGTTGTAGGGAAGCCCAGGCACTCAAGACCACCAAGCAATGCTGCAAACCAACGCCCCCTTTGCCCAACCCAACCCAAAAATCCACTTCCTTGATCCCAACAAATAGACCCCACCTAACTCCTATTTTTAAATCCCAAGGAATGCAAAGAACCACCTCCCTTTATCATTATCATAACTAGCTAACCATGGTGGAGGAAGCACAACAAAAACACAAAAAAAATCTTATAAGTTAAGCCATTGTCAAAATTATTAAGATAAGCTTAACCAAGGAAATTTACCTTAAGCGAGGAAAGCCAAGGAGTTCAATAACAACCACTACTTTACAAACTCTAACTCATGCCAAACGTGTAGTCTTCCCTATCCCTTTCATCTTTCCCTCGATCAACCCTGTCTTCAAGAAGATGATACTCCTAGATGCACATAGTTGTAGAGGACCCGTAAAGGTTTCAAATTGAATATTTCCATTCATCCCACTACAACCAATAATGTTTTTATTCATCTTCCTGCACCTAAGTGTTATTAAAATCCATCATCTATGGCCTTCTCTTCCAACCCTTTGCATTTTGATTTTTTTTTAAAACCTCTTCCAATAGTCTTGATCAAACAATAAATGATCGTGGCCCAATGAACGAGACTAAATTTGGTAAACATGTAACCTTATACAAGTGTTAGTCAACCCATGCACTTTACAAACTCTAACTCTTGCCAAACATATAGTCTTCCCTATCCCTTTCTCCTTCCCTCGATCAACCTTGTCTTCAAGAAGATGCTACTCTTAGATGCACATAGTTCTAGAGGACCCCTAAAGCTTTCAAAGTAAATATTTCCTTTCATCCCACTACAACCAATGCTATTTTTATTCGTCTTCCTACACCTAAGTGTTATTAAAATACATCACCGCCAGCCTTCTCTTCCAAACCTTTGCATTTTGATCTTTTTTAAAACCTCTTCCACCAAGTCTCAATCAAACAATAAATGATCATGACCTATTGAACAAGACTAAATTAGGTAAACATGTAACCTTATAAAAGTGGTAGTCAACCCATGCACTAGATTTCATTTTGGAGATCCTAAAACCAGAGAAAGTTTGCCTAAAAAGTTTATAAACTCCTTAACTATTGAAGTGCATAAAAAACAGAATGGAATGAAGTACAATGATGAAATTGAGAGGACACGTCAACTTTCATGTTCAATTTTCAAATGCATGTAAGCATCTCTTCAGCAACATTGGTCACATGGTTTTAGGATTCCCCTTAGCTAGTTACGGGTGTGCTCCCATCCACTTCATGTTAGAGGGACAACCATATTCTAATTTTACAAGATAATATTTTGCCACCCTTGTTGTCTACAAGAGGTGGAATCTGAGAAGCAATTATTAGTTTATGATCAGTCTAATATGAAATCCTTGGAAGGTACTATTTTATATACAAAGATTCTAGTGGTTATCTATCCACTTTCTTCTTCTAACCTATATATAATCGCTTGGCCCTTTCTTTATGTCACCAGATTCATGCAAACATCTCTATATAGTCACTACATACCTACCACATTCATTTCAATCAACTCATCACAAATGTTCGAGGCACTAAGCACCCTCTACATAGTATCCATTCACATATGGGCAAGGAAAAACCAATTAAGTGATACCCATCCTTGCAGTCTATTATGATTATGGATCCTTGGCACCACAACTCTCATTCTAATGGTCATGGCTCTATCTTTGGACACCCATTTTCAATGACATTGATCTCAAGGGCAAGCTCGTCTAACCAATTATTTCCCTACTACTGGTTATTCTTCATCTTTGAATGTTAGGAGAGATTTTGTGTGGAATTAACTACCTCCTAGGATTGTCTAGACCCACCCCCTTAGCCTTAAACTTTCTTCAATGGGTATAACACTGATCAATGATAATATGATTGGGTCCTCCAACAAATCCCAAAATATTGAAACACAAGGCTTTTCATACCCCGCTTGGGAAATCTTCATTTGTTACCACTACTTTATGAAGTCTCCTTGATACAAATCAATTTGAATCCGAGCTAGTTTGGGGTTACTAGCTTTAGGTATTTGTTTGTACTTTTTTTCTTTCTTTTTTGTATTTGCTTCATTGTAATGTCCCTTCCTTAGACCATTCGGCAGATAACAGAGGGTTGGCCTATTACACGAGTTCCCGTGGGTCGACAGTATGGATAGGGCACTCATCCAGAGGTTTGTTGAGCTATGCAAGGGCTTTTCAAGCTGTTTTGAGTAGTTTGGGACAGTCTCCTAAATTTTAGGAGGGATTCCTAATTTCCAGGGATTGACTGGGAATTGACCAAAATGCATCAGGGGACCTCCAAGATCATTCTGGAGACTTTGGTTGCAGTTCCTGTTTTTTAGGGGGAATCCCTATTTTTGGGGGGAGAATGTCAGTTTGTTTGCAGTACTCAAATATCACCTGTGGACAGGTGGCATCAGTCAGTTTCTAGTTTGGAGTCTGGATCATCAATTTATGAATAAATTGGAAATAATTAAATTATTTCCAAAGTTGATTTAAATAAAATTATAATAAAGAGAATTCATAGTCACTTTATATTATAATAATAAAGTAATAATAAAATACCCCCATGGCACATTTCCCCAAGCGTATGACTTATAAGTTGTCACTTAAAAGGTGGCAGTTTGAGAGATGTTCATTCATGAATAAAATTAATTTAATAAATGTCATATGGACGTAGAATTCCGACGCCCAACTTTGAGGAGGTTTTATTTATTAAGAATTACTTTATGAAAGTTTATAAGAGTCCATAAAATGGATGCCCAACTTAAGAAGGGATGTTTTATTAAAAAGAAATTAACAAAAGTTGCTTGATACACCTAATTAGGGCATGGGCTTTTTTAAGGCCAATAAAGTAATATGTGGGCTTCATTTTGAGCAGTCTGTCTTTCATTTTCACAACAGGAAAATGCATGTGAGCTCTGAGGAAGGGTATTCTACAGCAGATCAGCCTCCTAGGAACGAAACCTCCTAAGGGGAATAGTGAATTGGACGAAAGCCCGGTTCATATTTGAGGGGAATCTACACAGGGTTCTTGATTGAGCTTCATCGGAGAGTCTTATGCGGGTTTGGAGTTATTGTCATAGGTAAATCAGACATTTCTGTAACAGCAGGTTGAATTCACCATTTAGTTGCAGATCTGAGATGTTTGGACCTATGTCATCATCAAAAAGCAGCAAAACCAACCCGCCATACCATTATTCAGTGAGAATATAACCTACTACAGCTGGTGTTAGGGTTTGGAATCATAATCAGACCTGTAGTGGTTTATATAGTGGCTGGAAAGTGAATATCAAATTCGTATCAGTGAATATGATGACTGGAAATTGCATATCAGACCTATAGCAACTCATATCAGTCTTGCTGTTGCAGATCAGTCTTCATATCAGACCTGAAAGTGGTCATTTACCAGTCCCAAAGTGGTCTACATCAGCCTACCACAGCTAGCTAACATCCGGGTATGATACAAGTTGATTATATGGTGTTAAAGCCTATGGATTGAATTGTAACAATCTGATTTGTGACTGATAATAAGTCTGTAATCTCTCGCTTCAGTCTTAGGAGGAAACAATAAACTCGTATTTTGCCGTATCATTTAGCTGTACATGTTTTGATTCATTGCACAGTCATTTCCTTTCATTATTTGCAATATGTTATCATAAACAAGCATCAAAACGCACTCAACCAAACTCGGATCAAAATTACCAAACTCAAAAACATCACCATTCCAGAGAATCCAAGACATACATCAAACCAAACAAAACAGAAAAATTGGATCAGATGCGGGGGGGATCTTTTAGTGGTATCAGAGCATAATCCTATCAGCTTGAGGGTTTTGAGTTCACTTCTATGCATCCAGGCAAATTTAAGGCATACAGGTATTACGTCCGTACGAGAGCATAGGGACAGGTAGATTTTAATACAGAAACTCCAGCAAGTATGGATGATTTACATGATGGCAGTAGGAGTCCCCGACAGAGTGGAAGGCAGAACCAGCAGTAGATCCTGACCAAGAGTTGTTTAGAACTCTTATGAATACACAGCCACATATTGTACAAGCTTTAGACAGGATACAGGATACCGTTGATCAGTTGGATTTGGGTTGGTAGAGAGATAGGCGTAGCAAATGAGACAGAATGAGTAGATCTGTTTCAGTTACACGAAGTCGTGGGAATAGCAGGGCTCCTTGATCGGATGATAGTGCATTTGACTCTCCTAGAAGTGACATGTACAGCGGATAGACCCATACAGCCACATTTCCCTCCTAAGGAGAAGCAAATACCAATAGACCCATTGGAGGGTGTTGAGTTTCAGGGCATAGTTATGGCAGCCATTGATGAGTGGTGAACCCTTCCACAGTTTGTCAGAGATGCTTTCCCACTACCCTAGTATTGCGCACAGCGCAGGGATAGCTTGAGAGCTAGGGGAGATAGACGGACCAGACAAAAGCAGAATGGAAACCTTAAGCGAGCGACTAACAAGCTTACCTTATCTCCTTTTGATGGTAGCGGGAAGATTAGTGCACGAGCTTGGGTGCACAAACTTGATATATACCTCTCACTTAAGCCTATGCCTGAGGAGGAGGCATCCAGTTTGTTGTGCTACACTTAGAGGGTGTGGCTTATGATTGGTGGCACCATGGTTTAGTCACCCAAAACCATGGGCCTATAAATTCTTATAGGGAGTTCATAGAGTGGCAAAATGCTAGATTTGACAGTAAGGATGTGGAGTTATATTACAAAGACCTAGCATTGATGAGATAGACTAGACACGTTGAGACTTGCATTAATGAGTTTTAACGCATTGTTGTCATGGTCCTAGAGATGCCTCCCAAACGTGTAGTGATGCTATTTATTGAGGGGTTACATGAGAGATTACAAGGTTTGGTCAGGGCTTTTAAGCCTAAGACCCTGGAGGAGGTTATTCAAACCACTTTAGAGTTTGCTACTTCACCACCAGCTACTTCTTACCAGCAGGATAAGAAGTCCTTCAAGAGTACCGAGCCACCTTCGAGGCCCCCTACACAGCCCAAGAGTGTGCCAACATTACCCCAGGATGGATCAAGAGACACGTAATGAGTTGAGGAATCTTTGCTTCTCATGTAAGGAGCCTTGAGAGTCTAGACATCGATGCCTTGGAAAAGGCAAGGCACATCTCATTGAGGTGCACTCAGAGGTGGAAGATGAACATATACCGAATACAGGTTCAGAGGACAACAGTAATGAGGGTAAGCAAGAGACTTAGTAGGTGGAGCTAGGAGAGGAAGGTGCATTGTCCAAATCCAATGTAATCATTGCCTCACTCTCACAAGTGCCTAGAACTCATCCCTTTTGCCTGATGGGAGTGATTGAGGGACAACATGTGACTTGCCTTATTGACAGTGGTGCCACGCACAACTTTATTGATGAGGGATTTATTGCTAGGCGTGGATTGCAAACAAAGGATTTTCTTAGATTCAATGTGATAGTTGCAAGTGGGTTCTCTATGCGATGCACCAGGGATATCCCACGATTTAGCATACAGATGGGAGATTACATCTTGACAGATGACTTCTATGTTGCGGGTCTTGGTGAGATTGATGTAGTGTCGGTCATCTAGTGGTTACACTCTCTTGGCAAGTATATGCAAGACTTCAAGAGGAATGAATTAGAGTTTATGGTTGATGAGAGTTTATGGCTGATGCTAAGAAGGTTGTGCTTAAGGCTCTTTCAAATGGTGGACCTGTAGCAATTTTGACACTTAGGTTGGAGTCTTCCTTCACTCATCATGCTGATAGCTTGTGTGAGACCTCACATTTTGGCATTCACAATATAACAGTTGAGCATGAAGTATACAAGAAAAAGGTGCTTGTATCAATTGAAGATTTATCACCAAGGAATGACTGTAATTCTGAAGTTCATAACAGAAATGACATAACTTCTCTTCCTCAAGATATGGTAGCTTTTAATCAAGAAGAGGGCAGTGATTTGCATTCTACATTTGAGGGTACACATGGTGCAAGCATAGGTCATGATGTTGTGAATGATACACCCCATCAAAAACCACATTTTGTGTACTTTGGGGCAGCAGATATAGAGCATTGTCAAAGGCTGAATGGAGATTGGTTACATCGAGCTACCCATGCAAAGATGTTTATTGCCCAAGCAAGACAACACCTCCAGAGAGTTAATGGAACACGCATTCAGCTGGATGATGCAAGGAAACAAAGAGGATCGTCCATTAGGTCTTTATTTATTTCAAGGGAGGAAGAGGACAGCAAGGATATAATGAACAGATGTGAGAATGTCTTATTTTCTGAGTTTGATCAGCAATTCTCTCTCATCTCATGAGTCAAATTTGAAACCTTGCATTGAGAACACTCAAGTGGGAATGGTTAGGTGTGAAGTTGATTCCTTCCTACCTAGAGTTGATGAGATATTTGGTGGCATACATAGTGGGTCAGCCAACGAGAGCCTGTCTTTGTTGAGAAATAGAAACATCTCCCATTCATTGATGGACTTGTCACCTCTTCCATGTGATAGGGCAGCGATGTACTTGTTGATTGGTGATTCAGTCTTCTTGGATTTTACATTGGGCTATGAGGATCAGCATGTAATGAACATATACTTGGCATCCTATAATGAAGGCACACTAACTTGTGGAGATATAGGTAAAGTTGCAGCAGCTGTGTGGAGAAGTATTCATCTCACTCCCCTTGTTGGAAACTGGCTCATTACTGAATTCCTATCAGCTTTCATTGATGATGGTTCTTGTGGCTTCATGGGGTGTGAAGTTCTCAAGTGGATAGTAGATATCCTAGGTCAGAGCAGCAACATTATGAGGATTGACATGATGGATGGATGTGACAGCATATTGGTTTGGAATCCTGGCATTGACATGTGTAGTACACTCTTCCAGTAGATCCATGACAGATTGCTTCACTTTACGTATATTGATGTTTACATCAGAGTAGTACAGAGGATTGGTGGAGCATTGTGCTTCTGATTGGTATGGGATCCAAGACTTGGTGTTCAGTGTCCAGGTGCAGATTGCTTTGGGACAAGCAATCTCCGAAAAGGGAGGACTGTAATGTCCCTTCCTTAGATAGTTCAGCAGATAGCAGAGGGTTTGCCTCTTACACAAGTTCCCATAGGTCAGCAGTATGGATAGGGGACTCGTCCAGAGGTTTGTGGAACTATGCAAGGGCTTTATTAGCCGTTTTGAGCAGTTTGGGAAAGACTACTAAATTTTAGGAGGGGTTACTATTTGTTAGGGATTGACTAGGAGTTGACCAAAATGCATCAGGGGACCTCCGGGATCATTCTGGAGACTTTGGTTGCAGTTCCTATTTTTTAGGGGAGATTGTCAGTTTACCTTAGCAGTCAAATATCATCCATGGGCATGTAGCATCAGTCAGATTTCAGTTTGGAGTCCGGATGATCAGTTTATGAACAAATTAGAAATAATTAAACTATTTCCTAAGTTGATTTAAATAAAATAATAATAAACTGAATTCATATAGTCACTTTATCTTATAATAATAAAGTAATAATAAAATACCCCCGGCACATTTCCCTAGGCGTATAACTTAAAAGTTGTCACTTGAAAGGTGGGCATTTGAGGGGTGTTCATTCATGAATAAAATTAATTTAATAAATGCCATATGGGCCTAGAATTCGAACACCCAACTTTGAGGAGGTTTATTTATTAAAAACTACTTTATGAGAGTTTACAAGACCCCATAAAATGGACGCCCAAGTTGAGAAGGAATGTTTTATTAAATAGAAATCAACAAAAGTTGCTTGATAACCCTAATTAGGGCGTGGGTTTTTTGGAGGCCAATAAAGTTATATGTGGGGCTTCATTTTGAGCGGTCAGTCTTTCATTTTCACAATAGAAAATTGCATGTGAGCTCTGAGGAAGGGTATTCTACAGCAGATCGGCCTCCAGGGAATGAAATCTCCTAAGGGGAATAGTGAATTGGACGAAAACCCACTTCACATTTGAGGGGAATCTACATAGGGTTCCTGTTTCAGCTTCATTGGAGAGATTCTTACGCAGGTTTGGAGTTATTGTCAGAGGTAAATCAGAAATTTCTGTAACAGCAAGTTGAATTCGCCATTTAGTTGCAGATCTGGAACGTTTGGACCTATGTCATCATTAAAAAGCAGTAAAACCAACCTGTCGTACCATTATTCAGTGAGAATATAACCTACTACAGCTGGTGTTAGGGTTTGGAATCATAATCAGACCTGTAGTGGTTTATAAAGTGGCTGGAAAGTGCATATCAGATTCGTGGCAGTGAATATGATGGCTGGAAATTGCATATCAGACCTGTAGCAACTCATACCAGTCATGCTGTTGCGGATCAGTCTTCATATCAGACCTGAAAGTGGTCATTTACCAGTCCCAAAGTGGTCTACATCAGCCTAGAACAGCTAGCTAACATCCGAGTATGATACATGTTGATTATATGGTGTTAAACCCTATGGATTGAATTGTAACAATCTGATTTGTGACTGATAATAAATCTGTAATCTCTCGTTTCAGTCTTAGCAGCAAACAATAAACTCGTATTTTGCCTTATCATTTAGCTGTACATGTTTTGATTCATTGCATAGTCATTTCCTTTCATTATTTGCAATATGTTATCATAAACAAGCATCACAACACACTCAGCCAAACTCAGATCAGAATTACCAAACTCAAAAACATCCCCATTCCCGAGAGTCCAAGACATACATCAAACCAAACAATACACAAAAATTGGATCATATTCAGGTGGAGATCTTTCGTTCACATCTAGAGGCCCCTTTATCCTAGTCATTTGTTATTTTGATCGAATTGTACGTTCTAGCCCCTTTGATCAACTTTTGGTCATCTGTGAAAATTAATATAATTCCTTTCTTTTTCTTCTTGACAATATTCTTTAAATAGTCATAAGTAACTCCGAAGTCAGATATAGAACAAGAAGTAATCAATAGAACCAACCAGTCATAGAGAAATTTAAATATTTTTGTTGCTAACATTTCTGAATGGAGAAGAAGCTATTTACATTTCCTATATATTGAATTTAAAAATCAATGAACAGATTGGCATTCCAAAAGCATAATCCTACAGGTACCTATAGAACTGGACTTTCTGACATCTTATCAGGACTATGTTGACAAAGCCACAAAATACTTCAAAATTTGGTAGCAGCATTTAGAAAAACAAAATAGGCTCACTACTAACTAACCTTCTTATCCAGTTCAACCTTTTTCTTTGCTATCTTCTTCTCACAAAGTAAGGCCTCCTTAAGATATGCAGCCTGCTCTTTCTTTTTCTCCTTGATTTCAGATTCAAATTTCTCTTGCGACTTGGACACATTTTCAAGATTTTCTTGTTCCACTTCAAGCTCTTTTCCATTTCTCTCACTATCCTTCTCAATGTTAAAAATTTGCCATAGAAAATGCTCTAGTTTCAAAGATTTCTGTGAAAGCAAATAAAAAGATAAAAGTTCATCAGTTACACAAAGTCAATGAGACATGTATGAGATATGCACTATGTTGAAAATGAAACATTTGAAAAAAGTCAAGCTTGTCATGCTTCACATTCAAGTCAATAAAATTGTGTTTGTCATTATCTAAACCTACAATTATATCATTATCAAAACCTGTCACAAAGGAATTTTACATCTCTGGACTTGAGTTTCTAATGAAATCGCACGATAATTAAATAGATGAAAATCTACAGAATAGTTAGTTAATTATGAAATATTATGTTTCTGCACTTAGAACTGGAAATAGATTTAATCTCTAAAAAAGATCTCATCTAAAAATACATTTTACAATGGCAAGAGCCTGAACAGTCAATGGAGTTCATGTTACATATATTATATTTGCCCATAACTTAGTGAAAGGTATAGAAAACAAAACATATTCAAGTGACAGAAATATTTACCAAGTGGAACAAAAACGAAAAAAAATCTTACAAGTTGACTTGACCAGTTAAAATGCACTTGCTTTGATTACATAAAACTTTTATAGGCAAGGTACATAAAAATTGTGAAACAAAGTTTACATAAGAAAGCATATTAGTTCTATGAGGCTAATGTTCGATTTATTCATATATTGAATAAACCATTTTTTTGACAACTGTTTCTGAGATGCCACAAAAACAAAAATTAACAAAAAGATTTGTCTTGGCCAGTTCAACATGCGGTATTTTGCATCCAACTTTTATAGTTGATGTTAATTAAAATTGAAAATAAAGTTGACATGAAAAATTAGAATCCTATTATGCTAATCAAAGACAATTTGAATGAAAAAACTCTAAATGACCTAATAGATTACATAATCATTCATTCAATTTCAGGGTGAATACCATAAAATAAACATAACTCCCCATAACATTCATTTATTACAGAGAAGCTTCATCGACCATTTTCGGGACCAAATTCACCAAAACACCTGCATATAATAAAATGCAGCCGATATGAAATTCAAATTAATCTTATATCACTCAACTCACAATGTATAATATCCTCAACTCTATAAAAATAACAACAGCTTGTGAAAAATACCCTCGATATCACTTATTGTGTATTGGATTTCACCTATGTGCTGAGGACACATCCCCTACATATTTTGACCTGTCCCTATAGGAGACATTTCTGGGATGTGGTATTTCCAGAAATATTCCCAACCCATACCTGATTTGTGAAAAATTTGGAAACTTTCCTGAAATGGAAAATTTGTAGAGGGAAACAGTAGCTGTCCCCTACAGCCACACAGCTTAGAAGTTTTTTTTTTTAAACACAAAATTGAAAAAAAAAAGAGTGGGGATGGACTGGGAGGGCACACAAGGACCCCCATTGTAATGTCCCGGATTATAAAATATGAACTTTTGACTAATTTTACAGCAAGGGACAGCTCTCCAAGCCCACGATAGCAAAATAAGATAAATTATTTAGATCATAATTGAGAGTAAATTTCTGATTACGCAATTACACCCAAAATTGACAAATTTTGCAAATTAACTCTAGAATCTCAATTCTATTGCAACAAGATATTTCCACACAAAATATATTGCATGAATACAACAAACCCTTCAACTTTTACACCTGCAACGAATCCAGAATTCATTCTGGTAGGTTTACTTTCCAAAAATGCTGCAAAACCCACACTGAACCCACACTGCAAAAACCCCAAACTGTGAGCTGACGCTCCGAACTCTTGGATTTGATCACATGAAGAAAATGTACATAAATAGACTGGAATAAACTCTACAACAAACACACCACACATCCAAACCCTGAAATCTGGGATTAACATCAAACAGGATAGGCACAGAGCGTGCAAATCACCTGAAACTGCACAAAAACTCACTAATACTACAGAAATCTTGCAAAGTTCGGTCCCAACACTTTAAAAAGGATATAAATAGACACAACAGCAAAACCATGTCTCCACACCATACAATAACTTCTACGAATCAAAATGGAGAAAGAAACGCTGCAAACTACTCAAATTACACCTGCAACCAAGAAACACTGGACATTGTCGGAATTGTTGATTCCTTAACACAACTGTAACCTCTGGTGGAGATTACAGATGCGCAAGGCAGCAATTGGGTTGGAAAAGGCATCATTAAAAAGAGTTGTAACCATTCTTAAGGGTCAGCATCTTCCCAAAGGTAGTCTCCCTTCATAGAGACATAATAGTGTATAATGTAGAAGACCTCATTGGAAGGAGGTATCAGACAAGAAGAACAATTGAATACCAGCAGAGGAAGAGATATTATTACAGCAGACCAAGAAATATTATTACAGCTGACAAGGATATATTTAGAGCAGATATATATATATAGGACCACAGAAGACATAAGCATATTATACCACAGACACACACACACACACACATATATATATATATTGTTGAGCAGATTTGAAAGGAAGAATCTGCAGGTCAAAGGAAAACACATAAATCAGATCATCAACAGTCCGTTGCAGCAAAAGGGTCGACAATATAACATTAAAGTACTGTGGGAGATAGAAGACAGGGCAGAAGTAAGAAAGAAAGCCGTCAGCAGCCAATTGGATATTAAGGATTTGGTATAAGTCTTGGATATTGCATCAATTATATTCTGTGCTGTATACTATATGATTAGTTGAATACTAATAAACATAATACCTTGCTGTGTGTCTCCTATATATATTCATTCTACAATGACTGGTTATAATGTCTGATTGATATGGTTTCCTTCATGTATTTTAAGAGACCTTGATAGGTATGCAAAAGGGGAACAGTCAGAGAGCCCTCTTCCAAGTACCCCACCTCGAGGAAAGGACCAAGAGAGTCAGAATGAGGCCAAAGGGGTATAGGACCGCCTTTGGGCTTGGAAGTGTAGTGCTGCTAGGGCACCCAATTCCATTCTTATCCTACTATCGTGATGTGCTTTTAAAAGGAAGATGGAAGATTGGGCTTGGGATGGAACTAACCAAGATGAGTGGATAACAGGTCCTATAGCTCACTAGTTACCCACTCCACTGGAAGAGCACTGGACCTCGTGGAGCCAAGAGGGATAGTGGATCCATGCTTGGGCCTAGGATGGAGGGGCTAAGACACCCCATCAAAGCTACTACACCCTAAGTCTTATCATTTCGTACTCCTATTGCCATTCTTTCTATTTATGAATATGCCACATGATCTTTTATATTATTTGATATGAATTCTTTACTTAAGTATGAATTAAGTTTTCCGAACACTCTTTGTAGGAGTAACAAATCAGGGAATGGTACTCTCTAAACCTAATTTGCTACTTGATTAGGGCCAAATTAGGGTTTTCCCAATTTGGGGACATTACAAGTGGTATCAAAGCATCATTCCTGCCAGCCTAAGGGACAGAGCAATAAATGCATTCTAGACAATAAGGATCTAACAATGTGTGTACTTGTGTATGCTTTGTGTCTGGATATATTCATTTGTATTCTCCGTGTCTTTATCCATTCTTGTGTTTCAAGTGTATGCTCCGTGTTTTGCTTTATATTTTTAGTTGATCTAGAAGAAGAGAAAAACTACAGTGAACCAAAAGATATGAATTTGAGGCATGCTATCATGCAAATGTTGCTCTTTCCAATTACAATTGACACCATTATGAGATGGTCTTGATCCTTTTCTCAAGAAGTTGAGAGAAAACTTGTCTTCAGTTTAACCTTGCCAAGTTCCAACTATCGATCATAATTCACATTCAAAATAAGGGAGAAAACATATATGATAATATCAAAGTAGCACAGTGGAAGGTAGATTACAATGAGACTTCATGATCATCCAATCTTTGCTTGAGGGCAAGCAAAATCTGAGTGTGGAGGACTGTCATGTCCCTGAGGCCAACTTGCAGGTCCAGAAGTGTGTTAATACAAACACTTAATAATGTTAATAAAATTATAAATAATAATACCTTTACTGGGCCGACTAAGGTAGGGGCAGCGATTTAATATTAATGCTGGCCATTTATTTATAAAAAAGAACAGCGATGATAATAAGGGCCGGCCCAGCAAGTAGATATCTGTGATTTTCAAGGAGCAGCAAGGTATAAATAAAAACAGCGCTTGTATTCATTAGGATAAAAGAGACCCGACTTAATAAAAAGCAATGTAGCAGCAACAGGAAATTAACTAATGCAGAAGGCAGCAACTGTGTTGGAAAAGGCATCATTAAGAAGAGTTGTGACCACTCTTAAGGGTCGTCATCTTCCCAAAGGTTGTCTATGTAATAGGGGTAAATATCCAAGTTAGTATACCTGCAACAACAGAGATTAGATCCAACCATAAGATCTAGATTATTGCAAACAATGTACTCATATTCAAGAAAGAATGACATAATTCAATGCATACAATAAATAATTCAAAGCAAATAAGCATGCAAGCATCAAACCATAAATCCTCCCTCGTCTTTTCTCCTTCTCTTTGCAATTGTAAGCTCTCAAATTTGCTCCAATTATGATAACATGAGAATTGGAAAATCGTGATTGTGAATATTGAAGAATCACCTTCATCATATAGATTTTTCCATGGATTTCAATAGACAGCTCTGATTGATTGATAATGGACAGTTAAGACTGATTTAGACTAGACTTATTTGATGAGATTACTGAGACTAATTTAGAGTTAACTGACTGCATGACAGAATTGATTGATTAGATGACTAGGGAGATTGACCAGTGAACAGACATAATTGGAGGGAAGACTGATTTGATTGATTAGTCAGGAAAAGTGATTGGAAAGACGACAGAATAGATTGGTTAGTCAGACTATAACTCAGAATTAGTCATGGTGGTGGAACTAGAAGAATATTAATTATTAAATAAATTCAAAATTTATTTAATTGTGCATGATTGGGAATAAATAAATTGAATAATTTATTTACTTTAGAAAGACAGTTTACATCGTGGAAGTGGAATAATTAAATAAAACAATTATTTTATTCAATTATAGAAGACGTATTTAGTAAATTATATAATTGGAATAATCATTTAATTGTGATGACAAGAACGAGAAACGTTAGTTTAATTAAATAATAAGAATTATTCAATTAAAATTTGGAAAAGACATTAATTAAATAATAAAATCATTTAATTAATATTTAGAAGGATTATTAGACAAAAGTAGAAAAGAATTGAAAGATTAATGAAGTGGATGTTACATAATTCAATAATTAATTAAAATAGTTCAATTATTGAATTTAGAGGGAAAAGGCGAATTTGAAATTAAATCAGGGGAATGACACAAATCAATTAAATAATTAAGATTATTTAATCAATTAAGACGGAAATTAGTATTACCATTGCGCAAAGGTGATGGGACAATTTAAGGTGTCTACAGTCTCCCTTCATAAAGACATAATGGTATAAAATGTAGAAAACCTCATTGGAAGGAGGCATCAGACAAGAAGAACTATCAAACACCAGCAGAGGAAGAGATATTATTACAGCAGACCAAGAAATATTATTACAACGGACTAGGATATATTTAGAGCACACATAAGCATATATATATATATATATATATATATATATATATATTGTTGAGCAGATTTGAAAGGAAGAATCTGCAGATCGAAGGAAAACACATAAATCAGATCATCAAACAGTCTGTTGCAGCAAAACGGTCGATCATATAACATTAAAGTACTGTAGGAGATAGAAGACACAGCAGAAGTAAGAAAGAAAGCCATTAATACTCAGCAGCCAATTGGATATTAAGGATTTGGTATAAGTCTTGGATATTTAATCAATTATATGCTGTGCTGTATATGTATATGATCGGTTGAATACTAATAAACATATACCTTGCTGTGTGTCTCATATTTTATTCATTCTACAATTACTGGCTATAATGTCTGATTGATATGGTTTCCTTCATGTATTTAAGAGACCTCGATAGGTATGCAAAAGGGGAACAGTGAGAGAGCCCTTTTCCAAGTACCCCACCTCGAGGAAACGACCAAGAGAGTCAGAATGAGGCCAAAGGGGTATAGGACTGCCTTTGGGCTTGGAAAGTAGTGCTGCGAGGGTACCCAATTGCATTCTTATTCTACTATCATGATGTGCTTGTAAAAGGAAGATGGAAGATTGGGCTTAGGATGGAACTAACTGAGATGAGGGGATAACGAGACAAATACCTCACTAGGTACCCCACGCCATTGGAAGAGCACTAGGCCTTGTGAAGCCAAGAGGGATAGTGGATCCACTCTTGGGCCTAGGATGGAAGATCTAAGACACCCCATCAAAGCTACTACACCCTAAGTCTTATAATTTCTTACTCTGATTGCCATTCTTGCTATTTATGTATATGCCACATATGATCTTTTATATTATTTGATATGAATTCTTTATTGAAATATGAATGAAGTTTTCCAACACTCTTTGCAAGAATACAAATTAGGGAAAGGTACTCTCTAAACCTAATTTGCTACTTGATTAGGGCTAAAGTTGGGTTTTCCCAATTTGGGAACATTACATATGCATTGTCGTTGGGCAACTTGCACCAGAGACTCCTGGGCCCTTTGTCGATCTTTGCGGTCCAGCATTCAACAAAACTAGAGGCGAGGATAAATAGAGCTATATTAGCTAAAACCAACCCCATCAGACGGTGGATGTAGCATGGCAAGAATACACCAAAATTAAGGATATTTGCCACTCACCTCGTTTCATGGGTTGTCCATTACTACGCTGCAGAGAGGATTTGATCCACACACAGCTTCGTTCAGTCAGTCAAGATAGCCCTTGACAAGCAAAAAAATTGGTGGCTATGCAAAGTACCTTCCAATTTCAAGATTGACAAACTTATGAGTACTGTCAGGCTTTAATTGCGTGTTGAGATGTTGATTCTAAAGATGCCACAATAGTTGATAGAGATTGCTCAAGGTTCCATTGAACGAGGCAACCCCTCCTAGTGCCAATGACTCAAACTCCGATTTTGGTGTAATAATGTTAACAAATGCTGATTAAGAGTTGTGGCAGATTTTTTTTTCTTTTTTTATCATTTTGCAGTTGAAACTTGCAGCCTTTGGGCATTCTGCTCTAATTTTTATATAATATAAATGCAAATTGACAATATAAGCAATTAAATTTTGTTAATTTGTTTTTTGATTCTTATTAGAATTGTATCTCCTCAGTTAGATTGTTTCTATTTTTAATGGTCACTTCTAGATATTGTAGATATTTTGTATAATAGATTCTTTCTATTATTTGTATGTTTCTTTTTAGAAACATCTTCTTGTAAACTCTATAACAACGTTTGGTTCTTTGTTAATATTCATTCAATTATTTTACCAATATGGTATCAGAGCGATAGGTGAATTTTTTCAAAAAATTTGTAATCCTTCAATGAGTGAAAATTTTCGAGCTTGTTTCAGTTCTTTTTTTTACCTAGTTCCTATGTTCATCGCATCCTACCTGCATCTGTTTCTTCACATTTTCGTGAATTTTCATGGCACTAAAAACGCGTTTTCGTGTTCTGTCTTTGTGCCTTCTCATTCGTGAAGGGCTTCTACCTTCTTCTGCGATGCGCAATGGCTCTGCAAACAAGGTTTTTTCCTTTCCCATCGCCTTTGTTCTTTGATGGTCATTGGTTTGGTTGCCATCTCTGCAGCTCATGAACACGCACATATGTTTTTTGCGTTTTTGTAGAGAATTTTCATGCATATTTCTGCGTGATCTACGCTTATTCCTTCTATTCTTCAGGTCGTTTTTCTCTATGCTGCATTTTTCTGGAACACACAGCGTTCTTTTCTACACAAATGACCATTCCTATGGTCGAAATTTGCTAACATCGATTTACCTGCTTCTGTTAATTTCTATAGCCATTTTTTGAAACAAAAACAACCATTTCCTTGGTCGTCTTTCTACTATAGTCGTGATTTTTGTGTTGCTAAAGGAGATTGTGGCTCCTACTGTTCTTTTTCACAATTTCATGGTGGCATCTCTTTATTTGCAAACTTTCATCTTTAGTCGTCTAGGTTTGTTTTTCAAAACTTTGTTTTTCAAAACTTTGTTTTTCTTGTCAAGTTCAAATTTCGATTGCAGATTCTTGGTGAGTTTTTCGCGCACTTTTCTACGTATCTCTCAAAAAAATTTGGGTCTTCCAAAAATTCTACCTTGGGATCCGTGCTCAAAAATCTGTCGTTCAATCTCAAAATTAGTGCCTTTTTTTCTACATCAGTCTTATTCACAATGTGATTTGCACATGTTGAACATATTCTGCCTCGATATTTGTGGCGCCATTCGGTCAACCACCTTTGACCTTCATTTTCTGCAATGGCATCTCTAAAGAATATTCTGCTTGAGGGGAATCAGAAATTCAACGGCTGAAACTACAATACTTGGAAGCAGTAAACGATGACAATTTTTGAATACAGGTGTCTTGACAAAATTTCGTCCTAAAGATAAAGGCAAAGAGCAAGATAAATTTGATGAGCAAAATCGAGAAGCTGTCATGCTCATCAAACTCTCAATGACTGATGATCAACTGCCTCAAAACAATTGCAGAAATTTGGAGCCATCTAAAATGTTTGCATGAAACCTAGGTAAGAGCTATGCATTCTTCCAGAAGAACATGCTCTTCTCGATCATGATGGATGAACAGGTGTCCCTGCAAGATCATCTCAATAAAATCAAGGACATTCGAGATCAGTTGGAAGCCATTAGACGCAAAATGGAAAAAGACATGGTGGTAATCACCCTGAAGAGTCTAATGTCTTCCTATGAGCACTTTGTTGAGACTCTCAACATTGGTTCCACTCATTCTGATGTGTCATTTTCCGATCTCTGCATAATGCTTTTACCAATACCAGTTCATCTTAAAACACACATGTTTTTTTTGCTAACTCCTTTCATAAGGATTCAAGGAATTCTCAATTTTCTTAGTCTTCTCAACAAAATCCCTCTGCTCGGTCATCAGAAGACCTGAGAAGAAAAATATTCAATGCAACTAATGTCATAAGTTTGGTCATATGAAGTTGGAGTGTCGTAAACGCTAAGTTGCTCAAGCCAAGCAATCTGGTTCACAACCTAAAGCACATGTAGCGGAGCACACTAAGCAAAGTGAGTCTACCTTTTACACCTTCATGGCTAAAAGACCTACAGATCATGTGAAATCCTCTGCCCAATATATTGCTTCAGGTGCCTCGCGCCACTTCACTCATCGCCGCGATTGGTTCACAAATTTTCAGACTTTCTGAAATTCAATTATTTTTGGAGGGGAAGAGTACACCATCGTTGAAAGGGGCAATATACAGATTCTGTCTGGAGGAAGGAAATTGCTTTTCCTCAATGTGTACTATGTTCTAGGAATGGAACCCAACCTTCTCTCAGTCAATCAAATTCTGAGACATTCTCCTTGGTTGGACGTGACCTTCAATTCACATCAGTGCAGTATCATTGATTGGGAAACTCAGTCTACTATTGCAATGGGTCTTGAAGATCGTGGTCTATATAGACTAGTTGACTCAGGTGATTCTTAGGAGCTTGCTATGGCCGCCAAGCGCTCCTTTGTTAATACAGTTTGGCATCAACGGTAAGTTTGGCATCAACGGTATGGGCATTTAAATATGCACTATCGTTCTCAACTTGTTCGGGAAGATCTTGGCATTGGATTGTCGGAAATTCAGATCCAAAACCTTGGCGTTTGCGGAGCACGTCAAGCTAGGAAGCAGCATCGCACTCCTTTTTCAGATGGCGACTCCTGGAGAGCTTCTAAGGTATTACAACTCGTCCATGTTGATATATGTGGACCTATGGCTACTCCTATTATTGGGTCCAGGCATTTTTTACTTTTTGTTGATGATTTCAGTCGTAAAATGTGGGTATATTTCCTTCATCAGAAATCAGAGGTGTTTGTTTTGTTTCAAAAGTTCAAAACATCTGTAGAAAGAGTTTGGTAACATATTGTTACTCTTCGAAATGACACTGGAAGAGAATTTTGTTCATCTGTATTCTCCCATTTCTGTGAACATGGCATAAATTGCCAATTAACACCCTACACCCCTCAACAATACAGTATTGTTGAACGTAGAAACTGCACGATCACCGAAATTGCCCAGTCTATGCTTGAACACAAGTGTTCCAAAGAAATTTTGGGTTGAAGCAGTCCACACTATTGTCTATCTTCTCAACCACTCTCCTACAGTGGTTGTCAAGAAACAGACTCCAGAAGAAGCCTAGTCAAGGTGTAAGCCCAGAATCAGTCATCTCAAAGTTTTTGGCTTCGCTGCTTTTGTTTCGATCCTTGATGCTAAACGCACCAAGTTGGATGCCAAGAGCCATAAACTCACGCTAATCGGCTACAGTGATTCTCACAAAGCCTACCAACTAGTTGACATCGAGACTAATCGTCTAATCTTCAGTCGTGATGTGATCTTCGACAAGGAACAAGGGTCATTTCAGCTCTCCCCTCCAGTTCTGGATTCAGTGGATCAGTCTCTCAAGGCTCAAGACTTGGATGTTTGTCTTCCATTAGGTTCAATTGATGGGAGGGCTCCCGCTGAAAAAGCTCCAGTTGTTCTTATTCTTGTTTCAACCTCCACCAGTTCCTTCTTCTGCAAGATCACCCAGACATGTAGCTACCCCACCTGATTTTCCTCAAGATTCATCTAATCTTCTATTTGATGAAGTTGATCATGTTCCACCTCCTGCTATTGATGTTGGCACTTCTACTCTCCGGCCTAAATGGTGGGCTAAGACGATTGGCAATCTTCATGATGATGAGCTTACCGAGGGTAGAACTGCTCAGAAGAAGAGCAAACCTTCTGATACTATAAAATTTTCTCTCATGGCCAACATTCACAGTGTGTATGGGCCTTAAACATATACAGAGGCAAAAGGGATAATTGAGTGGGAAGAAGCTATGAAGACTAAGCATCATAGTCTGGTTAAAAACATCATAGTCTGGTTAAAAATAACAGTTGAGTTCTAACAGATCTTCCTTCTGGGAAGAAACTGATCAGATGCAAATGGGTCTACAAAGTCAAATACAAGGTTAATGGTACTTTAGATAAATACAAGGCTCGTCTCGTTGCCAAAGGATTCTCTTAGCGTGAAGGAATTGATTATGAGGAGACCTTTGCCCCGACAGCAAAGATGAGCCACCATCAGATTAGTCCTAGCCATGGCAGCTCAGTGCGGCTAGAAGGTCCATCAAATGGACATCAAGAGTGCCTTCCTGAATGGTGAGTTACAAGAAGAGGTTTATATGACGCAACCTCCTAGATTCAAGGTTGTCGGTAAAGAACACGAGGTACTCAAACTGGTGAAAGCACTCTTTCGCCTCAAACGGGCTCCTCGGGCATGGTACATAAAAATTGGTAAGTACCTCACAGATCAGGGTTTCCAGAGGAGTCCTTCTAACTCAAATTTGAGTGTCAAGACTACTGGCAGTGACATCATCCTTCTAGTTATTTAGGTTCATGATTTGATCATCACTGGCAGTTCAACATTTTTTATTCAGGAAATCAAACAAAATTTATGCCAATCTTTTGACATGACCGACCTTGGGCTTCTACACTACTGCCTCGGTGTCGAGGTTTGGTAGCAGTCTCATGGCATCTTCATAGCTCAATCTAAGCATGCACGGGCTCTGCTAGACAAATTCCAAATGCAAGATTGCAAACCTGCGTCTACACCTATGGAGTTTGGCCTAAAGCTATCAGCCAAATCTAGTTCTCCAGTTGACAAGGAATCCTAATTCAGGCAACTAGTGGGCAGTTTAATCTTTCTCACCGCCCCTAGACCTGATCTGAGCTTTTCAATGAGTTACATATCACGCTTCATGACAGCTCCTACTTCAGAACATTGGGTTGCAGCGAAGCGCATCCTGCGCTATGTCAAGGGCACTTCTAACTTTGGTATCCTCTATGGACGTACCAAAGATCCCAGACTCATCGAATACACAGATTTGGATTGGTGAGGCTCTGTTGATGGCAGAAAGTCCACGTCCAAGTATGTCTTCAGTTTGGGCATAGGTGCTATTACCTAGACTAGTAAAAAGGAGCAGGTCATATCTCTTTCCTCAACAGAAGTTGAATATCGAGGAACAGTCAAAGCAGCTTGTGAGGCAGTTTGGCTTCGCGAGATGCTTTCAAACATCCAGATGTCTCAGGCAGGTCCTTCACACCTCTTCTGTGACAATCAAGGGGTGCTCAAGCTCGCCAAAAATCCAGTCTTCCATGAGCGGACCAAGCATATAGAGCTTCATTGTCATTTCATCCACCAGCTGATTGAAGATGGATCTGTGGATTTGCAATTTGTTCCTACAGCGGACCAGACTACTAATATTCTCACCAAGTCCCTACTTCGTTTGTGATATATCACGCCGCGGGCGGAGAGGACCGGGATCCGACATCGTCTCCCCTCATGATCCAAAGAAGTTTGTCAAATTCAGGGGCAACTTGGTGTAGTTGATTGGTTGACCATTAAGGGAGGGTATTAGAATAATATCTCTTCAATTAGATTGTTTCTATTTTTAATGGTCACTTCTAGATATTGAAGATATTTTGTATAATAGATTCTTTCTATTATTTGTATGTTTCTTTTTAGAAACATCTCCCTTGTAAACTTTATAAGAACGTTTGGCTCTTTGTTAATAATCATTCAATTATTTTACCAAAAATTCTCATTTAAATATCAGTTCAAGTCTAATAATATGCATTAAGGCTCTACAATGTAAATGATGAATGCCTTATCAATGTTATCATATGAATATTTAAAATTTCTTACATTTTTAAATTTGCCCTTTTTTTAATAGTCATCCCCTAAAAAGGGGCTCCCAAAAAAGCTGTGTTGAAAACTTGGTGTAACATAGGGTTTTACTTACAAGGTTTGCATTAAATCTTAATCAAGTAAAAAATAAATCTTTGCAATATAGACTCTTAGGTCCCAGCAGCTAGGATATATTTCTCACATCCATTGCTAGCACTTATATTAAAACAACAATATTAATAAAAATTGATTTTATAGTTCTGTATTAACCATTCAAACAATCTAGCATTTTACGTTCTGATTTTTGCACTAAGTACCTATAAGTTACCAACTTCACCATAAATGTTTTCACCTAAAATTTCTAAACCAAGAAAAATGTAGAAGATTCCCTCAACTTACTCAAACATCCAAATGACCTATTAACTTAAATAATCATCGATTCAATATCAGGGTAAATATTATACAATAAAAGTAATTCCCCATTGGCATTTAGTTATTTATTACAGAGAAGCTTTGTGGATGAAAAGAACATAATATTCTACAAAGTATTCAACAGAATCTGCTAACATACCAGCGTTACAGTCACATGCCAAGATATACAGATAGCAAGATGCATATTACAACAATAACTCCATTTCAAAACCAAATTTACGATATACACCTGCATATACTAAGATTCTGCTGATATGAATTTAATGTGATATCATTCAACTTGTGAACAATAGATCAGATTTCACTTATTCTCCATTGGATTTTTCTTACATGTTTTTCAAATCTTGAAATCCTAATGAGTTACAAAATAAATGCCTGTAATATAGGTTCATAGGTACCAATAGCTAAGGATATTTCTCACATCCATTCACATAAAAAAAAATCTGTTTCAATACCCCTATTAACTTACCAACTTAATCCATGACAGTTTACCCCCTTGAATTTCTCAAAATGAAAAATGCAGAAAATTCACTAAACTTATACCAACGTCAATTGTACACAGAAATTTCCAATGCAATCATCTGACAAAGACATAGAGGGCATATAAAGGACAAGTCAGTTCAATTCAAAAAAAGTTAACAAATTTAGCCAATAGCATACCATCTGGCTTGAAATAAAATAGCAAGCCAAAATCATAGTATTTAAAACGACCAATCCACAGTGTGCACAGGCCAAAACTTACCATTTGCTCTTGCAAGCGTAGATGTTTCTCAGCCTCTTCCTTCTGTTCTTTCTTCTGCTTCCTTTCAGCAACTATCGTTCTCTTTTTCTGATACACAAAAGCTGACTTCTCCTCAGCTCTCCCCTTCTGTTCTTCCAGATCTTCATAGTCTTTCTTATATTCCTCTGAGCCGGATATGTTTTCAAATAGTGCAGTAAGCTCTTTAGGATTCTTTGATGCAATAGATTCAACATCTCCCTACAAGAACAAGTAACTTACAAATTAGCATTTAGCACTGAATGGCTTGGGATGGATTTTCAGATTGCATAAGCAAACTTCATATGTTGCCAACATAACAATCAACCTTTAGCAAGTTTGGCTTTTAGATTTTCCTATGCAATCAAACAAAAATCAGTCCAAGCATGGAGAATAAAGATCAATCAAATATAACCACAACAATGTCTGAAAAAGAATACGCAGTATAAGGAAATATTTGGTATCCAACACCTCACAAACAAACTCTCTGTACACTTCTCTACAATGTGAATGCCATCATACCACACAGCTGACATCAGCACTAGTGTTTTACCAAAAGTAGGCAAAATTTCCTTAAAATGTCTTGACATTATGTTGTAGACTAGCTCAGATCAAGTGAAGCTACAATCAATAAAAAGATGATGAAAATGCTTCACGTTGATTAATATTTATACATCATTATGATCCATAAGGACCAGGAAAATAAACTTGAAGGGGAAGATGGATTCTGGAATCAGACAGGAAAAGGAACAGATAGAAGGAAATGGGAGCTGTAGAGTGTACAGCATTGTTTCTGCAGCTCGAGGTCAAAACCACAGCTGTGGAAGCAAACACACACAGAATTCAGAACAGCATCTGCTGGATCAAATCCATGCACACAGAAAAGAACCCCAACTATTGAAAACTCAGAACTGAAACGAAACAACATCCTTTCCACTCCCAGCTACAAGTGATTTTTCCTCAGGCCTGGAGGGAAGCTCCAGCGTCACCAGAAACTATTTATAGAGGTAGAGAGTTTTTAAATTTTATGACAGGATTCATTGAGTATTGCATTGAGAAGTATTCAAGGGATTTGTCTGTTCATAATTTTGTAGAAGATAGACAGAGTAGTAGAGGACATACGCATACTAGCTCTTTCCCATTATTTACATCAAAGGTAGTACTGCAACTGCAGATTTGACACTTACAAAGCTGGTTATTCTTCTCATGGGGTTTCCAGCATAAAAATTTGGTGTTCACTTTATTTTTAACAGTCTTTCCTTTCTCTCTTGACTGCCTGACTGCCACCTAAATTGTATTTAAGTAACACAATACATATTTCTAATCTTAGTTCTTAATTTCTCAAAGCATAGAGTTTGAAAATTACGAATCATTTTGGTATTAAAAGGATTTGTGCTTTGCAGACTGTGGAAGGTTTTATTTGCATGACAGTGGCAGGTGCACAAAAGGCTCAAATGAAGATCGAATGCACCAGTAACTGCGTTGGAAAGCCATATTTATTAAAGTGATATTGTAATATTTAGTTCATAATGGTCAATTAAGTCTTTAGATTTTAGGAATAACCTTTTATTCTTTTAGTTAAGTTCTTAATATCTTATCCTTTTCTTTATTAAATTATTAGTTGACATTCTTATCTTTTACAAATAAAACTTTTGTAACTCTTATTTAAGAAGACTTTGACTCCTTAGTTTAAAATCAAATATCTTGGTAATCATTCTATGTGCTATATTTTTCATGTATGGTATCAAAAGCCAAAGTCAAGCTTTGAGATTTAAGAATGCAGAGTCCTATGAACTGCAGCCAATAGTGACGACTTGCATGCATGTGACACAGAACGTGCCAAAGAAGCATCATATGGAACAGTGTGAAATCGTACAAATGAAGTTTTGTGAATTTTTGCTGTTGGAAATCGCACCATTTTTTAGAGGAAATCATGAAACTTTTTACGCTAAAAATCCTGCCTTCATTTATTTGCAAATTGCATGGATTTTCCTGCAAAAAAAAATCACACCTTTTTATCAGAAAAAAAAAACGTCATTTTTCTAGGTTGTATTAACAATCGCAGACTGTACCAATTTCTAACAAATTTTTAAGCAATTTTTTTGCAGTTTTTATTAATTGTGAGTTTTTTGGCACGCAATTTTTTGAAGATTTTGGGCAATTTTCGTTATAAACTTGGGTTATTTTGATGTTTCTATGGGTGATCAGGGTTTGCAAACATGTCTGTGGGCATTTTGGTCACATTTTTTAGATTTTATTCCAAAATCATGGATGATCAAGTGCCGCCCTCTTTTACCAAAAACGTGAAACAGAACAGCAACGGCAACGTGACGAAAAATGATATATTTACAGGTTGCGTATAGGAGCACATTGATGGTGTCCACCTTATCAGAATTTGCTAGGATTTGTTCCACCGGGAAGGCATCCGCCACAAGGCCCGTGAAGGCAGTAGCATTGATAACATTGTGAAGGCAGTACCAAATTTAGCCATATCTCCTACCAGATCGTCCAACATCACAGAAATCTGGCAACGCTCGTGAATCACTCGGGCTTTCAGATAGTACCAACTTGCAAAGAGAAACCATCTCAAATTATAATTAAAATTAAAATATGAAAATATAAAATTTATATATAATATGAAAACAAAAAAGAATTTAAAAATATTTTTAAAAAATTAAAAATTATTTACATTTATTTTTTATAAATTATTTAATAATATATTATATAATTTTTTAAAATGTATGAGTTTATTGATTAATCTAAATTCAAACAATATCATACTTGCCCATTTTAATTTTTAAATTAATTAATGTCTAAGAAAACTATTTTAAAAAATACAAATATGAGCAGTTTCATAAAATCTAGTGGAATCGGTAGGTTTAAAAGCCTGGAAATACAGCAAAATGCAAACCTGGACATATCATGATTGAATGTCGCACTTAACTCTGCGTGCTCGATATGCTGCATAAAAATCTGGACATCAATAGTGTTAACTCCTAAAAGTCAGGAGGAAAAAAGCCCAAAAAAACTGAAACTTTTGACAAACTTCATGCAATGATTGAAAGGCTGGCTGGATGGCTTAAAAACAGCTGTTCTGAACAAGAAACCTGTTTCAACTGTTGAAATGTGAAATGGCTCCTACACGTCATGTTTCTTGTAACTCCGGTGCCAGCCTAGGGTTTTCTGAGAGTTCTAAAAATTGTGTGACTGCTACAACAATATTTGTTTGCACATCTTTCAACTAGAGTTTAGCAGATATTTTGTTGTAAAGGTTTTCAATTTTTTTTTCCTAAAACTTTTTTGTGTTTTTCAAAGCTGCTAGGGTTTGCGAAATTTGTAGGTTATTGCAAGGGTTTCTTTTCCATAATTACAGATTGTGGGAGGGATGGCTTCACTACCCAACATCATGTTGGAAGGAAGCAAGCTCTTCAATGGAATAAATGACAACACATGGTAGAATCGCATGTTCATGATCTTCGCATACATATGTGCTGATAAGATCATTCTCGATGCTAACACTCGGTTGATTGCAAGTAAAGACCAGGACAAGTTTGGTGATAGTGCTAGAGAAGTTGTCATGCTGATCAAGTTATTGGTAACAGATGAAATGCTTAGATTTAGGAGCACATGCAAGATCTACAAGAGACGTTAGACAAAGTCAAGGCTTTATTCCTAAAAAGTGTTTCTTTTCTTATCCACGATGGATGAAAAATTGTCTTTGCAAGAACATTTGATGAAGATCAAAGACATTTGTGATCAATTGCAAGCCATACGTAGCAGGATGGATGAAGAAGATATGGTGGTCATTACACGGAAAAGCTTACCACGAGCCTATAAACATTTCAGTTGGACACTAAACATCACATCTACCAGTGTTGACCTGAAGTTCAAAGAATTGTGCAGTAGGACAGATGGAAAAAATAATTTGGCAGCTACAGTGATACACAGTGTGGAAAAGGCATTTACAACCAAGGACAAAGGCAAAGGCAAATGGCCACAAAAGCAAGGTCAAGGGAATAATGAAGATACTTCAAGGAATATAAAAAATAAAACATCACTATTGTGATGAATTGGATCACATGAAGAAGCGATGCAAAAAGACATTGGCTGAAAAGAAATCCAACCCAGGAAGGCCTCCACCAAAGGCTCATGTTGCAGAGCATTCTAAGGAGTCAACTTTCTATGCTTTTACAGCCAAACAACCAACGGATCAATCAAAATCTTCTGTGTGGTGCATTGATTCTGAAGCGTCTCAATATTTCGCCCACAAGAAAGACTGGTTCATGGAGTACACAACTTGCTTAGATTTAGTGATCTTTGGTGGTGGTGAGGAGTAAAATTGTTGGAAAAGAAAATGTGCAGATATCTTCTAGAGGGCAAATCTCATTTTTCTCAATGTGTACTATGTCCCAGGTATGAAGCTCACTTCTCAATGAATCAGATTATGTGCCATTATCGCAATTCAGATGTCATATTTAGCAAACACAAATGTTATATAATTGACAAGGAATCCAAGAAAACCATCAATGTTTGTATCAAAATCATGGTCTGTATCAGCTTGTTGATATTGGATAGGCTCAAAAGCATGCATTGGCAGCCAAGAGTCAGATGTCAGTACACTTTGGCATCAACAATATGGACACCTCAACTTAAACTCCCTCTCTCAATTGGCACGAGAGAATTTAGTAGAGAGTTTACCTAATATCCAACAATAGATACAGGGTGATTGTGGAGCTTGTCAAGCAGGAAAGCAACACAAAACTCACTTTTTAGACGGGTATGCTTAGAGAGCTTTGAGAATCCTACAGCTGTTTCATGCAAACATTTGTGGACCAGTAGATATGTCATCAGTCACTACTGTCAGGTATTTTCTTTTGTTTGTTGATTATTTCAAAAGCAAAATGCGGGTGATTTTCTTGAAGTCAAAATCAAATGTGTTTAATGAATTTCAAAAGTTCAAACATCAGTAGAGAAAGAGTATGGTTGTGCATTGACCACTTATAGATCTGATAATGGAGTAAAATTTTGTTCAAAAGAGCTCACTAATTTTGTGCTAAACACAGTATCAAACAGCAATACACAACACCCTATACTCCACAACAGAATGGAGTAGTTGAGAGAAGAGACTGTATAATTACGAAGATGGCTCAACATATGTTGGAGAACAAGAGTGTCCCCAAGAAGTTTTGGGCTGAGGAAGTTTACACCACAGTTTAGCTTCTCAACAGGTCTCTGACATGGGTAATGAAGGAGAAGACCGCGAAGGAAGCTTGGTCTAGGAAGATACAGAAAGCAAGTCATCTTAAAGTCTCCAGTTTTACTACATATGTCTAGATTCCATATGCAAAGGGAACCAAGTTGGACTCGAAGAGTACAAAGTTGATCCTTACAGGGCATAGGGAAAATCTTAAAGCCTACAAGACGAATGATGTTGAAATTGACTGCTTGTCTTTCAGAGAGGATGTGATCGATGAAGCAGTTGGGCCCTTTCAGCTCTCTTCAAAAATCAAGATTACTAAAGTTCAACCTTTTAATGTTACAGATTCAAGTGTTCAGCTGCTGCCGGCTCCACCTGAAGAGCCATAGGAGATTCTAAGCATGTGGAGTCTCCTAGGAAGATACCAGTACCAAAAGATTTTCTTGAGGATAACCTGGTTAACATCTAGATGACACAAAAACAAGCAGCCCAAGTCATGATGCCAATGCTGATTTGGATGAAGATGCACCTAAAAAGATACCAAAATGGTGGGAAAGCATCATTGATGATGTTCAAGATGATGAAATGATCAAGAGTAGATCATTCAGAGGCAACAGCAAGAACGCAATTAACTTTGCTCTTATGGCCAATCTTCAAGGAGATTAGGAGCCCTAGGATTCTGCAGAAGCAAAAGGAAAACCTGAATGGGAAAATCCCATGGAAACTGAACATTATGACTTGGATTCTTTCAAATCTTCTACCAAGGAAGAAATCCATTGGCTACAAATTGTTGAAGATTGTAGCTGCGATAGAGATCTTTATCTCTGATTTTGCTATATGTTGAAAATGGGACAATACCTCTGAATTGCATCATAGCTAGAGAAGATATTTATGATAATAATTCCGTCATTTTAAGTGAGCACAATGTGGCATTCAATGTGTGCTAGGTGTCACACTCTAAATATGTGACATTTCATAGTATGAAGAGACATGGGACATGCGAAGAGTAATGCATTTGGAAATATGAAGACACTTGTTTTTGGAAATTGAAGAGACCTTCAGTTGTGATATGAAGAGTCTCTCAATTCTGTGTGTGTGTGTGTGTGTGCATTTGGAAATATGAAGACACTTGTTTTTGGAAATTGTAGAGACCTTCAGTTGTGATATGAAGAGTCTCTCAATTCTGTGTGTGTGTGTGTGTGTGTGTGTGTGTGTGATTGCTTTGTATGTAGGAATTGCATCAAGTTGAAAGCATTGTACTTGAACTTCTATTATTAATAAAAGAGATATTTTTCTGGTGTGGCTGGGTTTTTCCCTCTAGTTGGAGGGTTTTCCCAGGATAAAGTCATTGTGTATTTTGTACCTATTTTGTTCTATTTTTGTTTATTGTTGTGTATCATTATTTCTGGGCTAAACATTAACATGGTATCAGAGTCAGGTTAGATTACAGCAATACGGAAGTGTTGAATGTTGTAGTAGCGATATAGATCTTCTATTATTATTTTCCTGCTCCAGTTTTGTTCGTTCCTCTTAAGTATAATGGTCCCAGTTCGTGACTGTTCGTGGATATTATATTTCTTCATATTTTGGACATGTGTTCGAATTCTCAGCTTATTGTTTTTCTGTGCATTATTGGAGAGTAATATCGTGAGCTTGCAATATTCTTAAGACGGCAATTTATCAATATTCTTCATGTGTGTCGGAGGGGCATTGATTCATCCTCCTAATTGCCACGGAGGTCTCTTAACTCCCGGCGGTTGAGTTGTTGGGCTCTCTTGTTCGTTAGCAAACCTTTTGCATTCTGACCATTTTCATTCTTGGATGGATGATAGTGTTGCTGGTGTCTTATGTTCTACGGTTCCTAGCATTGAAGAAACACTGAGAGGCATTGAAGAAACACTGAGAGTGTTGTTCTCTATTTTAGCTTTAATAGTTCTCTCTTGGTAAAAATTCTGAGAAGAATAAAATACACTGCTGTAAGGAGTCTGGGTGAGACTGTAACTGTGATCTTCATGTCTGAGGTATCATAGTATCTGCTACAGCCATCTCTGCATCTGCTTCAGACATTTTGTGTATAGGCATACTTCTATTGGTTGTTAAGACTTAACAACTGATTAAGCCTGAGAGCAGTTCTCAAATTTTGTGTATCCAGACTGCAAAGAGATAAGTATTCTATGATTATTTTTTTCAGCACTACGAATAGTGTTTGTTTTTTTTTAGCATTGATCACTATATATTTCTTTATGATAGGTTGATTTTATTTATCTCTCTTGATTGCAAGAGACGCATCAAGAAGCAATGAGATGATGAGAGATTCATAAACATGGGGGCGTTGCTTGTAGTCATGGGACTGAATTGATGATACATATCTTCATTAAAAGAGGAAGATCATATACAAGAAATGATATTTAGAGGGAGACTTTTCAGCTTCAGAGGGAGGCTACGTGACGGAGGGAGATGTCTATTTCTTTGCAAACTTATGTGGCAGTGTAACTGCTAAAGCTCCTTGTTTGGTCAAATTGGAATCAGCTATCTTATTGTGGTGATCAAAGCTGTCCCTACTGAGAGGGAGTCTGTTAAGAGAGAATCTCAGCCATTCTTATACATGCTATTAATGAGTTCTTCTCTGCGAGAGAAGTTCGAGGTGAAATCCCTTGTTCCACCCTCTGCGAGTAGGCATGGTGAAAATGCATTCTTCTCTGGGAGAAGTCTGTTGTGAAAGCCCCTGTTCCACCTTCTGCAAGTAGGTATGGTGGACCACCCTCTGCGAGTAGGCATGGTGGAAATGCATTCTTCTTTGGGAGAAGCCTGAGGTAAAAGCCCTCGTTTCACCCTCTGCGAGTAGGTATGGTGGACCACCCTCAGTGAGTAGGCATGGTGAAAGACATGTGTGTGACTCCATGACTTTAATTTTATGCACTTATGAAGTAACTATGATGAATAATGTTATGCTGAGATAACAATGTGATGAGAATTTATTATTGCCATCTTTGGTTGCAGCTATGTGTGCCTGCCATACTAAAGATCTCTCTCTTGCTAAGAGGGAGTGTTGAGGATTGTAGCTGCGATAGAGATCTTTATCTCTGATTTTGCTATATGTTGAAATTGGGACAATACCTCTGAATTGTGTCATAGCTAGAGAAGATATTTATAATGATAATTCTGTCATTTTAAGTGAGCACAATGTGTGCTAGGTGTCGCACTCTAAATATTTGACATTTTATTATATGAAGAGACATGGGACATGCGAAGAGTCATGCATTTGGAAATATGAAGAGACTTGTTTTGGAAATCGAAGAGACCTTCAATTGTGATATGAAGATTCTCTCAATTCTATGTGTGTGTGTGTGTAGGAATTGCATCAAGTTGAAAGCATTGTACTTGAACTTCTATTATTAATAAAAGAGATATTTTTCTAGTGTGGCTGGGTTTTTCCCTCTAGTAGGAGGGTTTTCCCAGAATAAAGTCGTGTATTTTGTACCTATTTTGTTCTATTTTTGTTTATTGTTGTTTATCATTATTTCTAGGCTAAACATTAACACAAATGGGTGTACAAAGTCAAGTAAAAAGTTGATGTACACTTAACAAGCACAAAGCACAGTTGGTAGCAAAAGTCTCACAACAAGAAGTGAAGAGATCTTTGCTCCTACAGAAAAGATGAGCACCATTCGTTAAGCTCTAGCCATGGCAACTCAATTTGATTGGAAAGTCCAAATGGACGTTACTCAATGGTGACTTGGAGGAAGAAGTGTACATCTCTCAGCTAGCGCTTTTGCCACATCCCATTTTTTATGAAATAAATTGGAATATATTATTGGGGAATTATCTCTTGATTATTGATGTATGACGCAATATGTTAATTAATTTTGATGTTATCATTTTTTCATATGCTTCGGCTATGGTTTTTAGACTGACCTATTGACGTATGAGTGAATGCGACTGAATGCAAGTAAGAATTGAAGACAGGGACATGGTCGATGACAGGAATCTAGCCATTTGGTAAAGAATGGACATGATGGAAACTTATTGCACACACCACGTAGTTTCATGTAGTACTTGCACTTGAATGATATAATGGATGTTTTCTAAGTGACTGATGATGCTTACATATTGATATAATTGTTATTGAATTGTTTTAATTAATATGAAAATGAAATTAAACTTGCATACCATGTTTGTAACTATGTTGATGACAAGAATAAGTCAGCTCTCTTTAGATATGGCTATTGTTATTTTGATTATGTTGAAATGTTCATGCTCCATATGCACATGCTTGAGAAATGGATACTTGATGTCAAAGAATAATATTCCTTGTATGAGTGAAATGTTTTAGTTATATTTTGCTAAGCCACAATATGGCTATGGAAGTCGATTTGTCTGAAAAACAAAGTTTACATTATAATGTATGCATTATGTATTCAAGCCCAAATGTTTAAGTTATTTTATCACCTCAGCATGCCTTTAAGTCAAACGATATGTTCTTGCTCATATATCGAAGGTATGCATTCTAAGCAAAGCCACAGGTTAATGCCAATAGGTCGGCCAAGTGTTAAGGTTGAGGATGAGGTCCCCCATTCGTGGCCTCACCTAGAGCAAGGGCCAAGCTACAAATCCTTGCACTTCACTAATCAAAATATATTCATATACATAATATATTTAGATCTAATAAAGATATTGTTATGAGAATAACATGCATAGGAAAATTTCTTGAAGAATACATAAATAATGGGAATTATATTTCATAACTTGATTATTATTTATAGCAAATGGTATTTAGAACTTCAAACCTTGCTATCATTATTCGATCACTACCACTTCCTAGTTATCAATGATTCAATAGGAAGTTGATTATAATAGTTCAATTGTATAAATGAGAAGACTTAACATAATTTAGTGACTTGGATAGGAAAACAAGCTTATCATTATATAAATGTTAGCTCTTTTTCAGATCAAGGTTGAAATATAGATATTCTTTTATAGCTTTATAGTATTCATGTAGCAAGTTAGGTTCTCCCTTGCGCAGGTGTGTTTACATTATATATTTGATGTTTGACTTGATCATGTTAGTTATTTTTAATTTGTTCAGCATAAGAATGTATATGCATATATGTACATATGACTATAAGTATATATGTATATACATACGTGCAATATACCTTCTTTATAAATTATTTACATAATTCTTGATTTTGTAGATTTAGTTGCATCGTTTACTTAAGTTATCAATTCATGACTAGAAAAATAATGCTTTATTATCTGTATAGATATCATATGCATGAAGTTAATTTGTATGGCATAAATGTGTTGGCTGATTGTCTTCATTAAGAAAGTAGTTGCACCTTCTTGTGTGTGTGGGTTTGTATTTGAGCAATGTTTCTAGGAAAAGGTGCCAAATAAGGTTAAACAGAGAAGGATAATCCTTTTATTTTAAAGAAAATCCTTTTTTCAAGAAAATCCGTTTATTTTAAAGTGCTTTGGACAAAGCCTTGCTCATTGAAATGGATGAATTAGCATAGCAAAATTATTGATATGTTTCTTTGCCATATTCCGATAGGACGTTGCATTTCATTATTATAAATGCATGTAGATATATCAGGTTGCACCAAGATTTCCAAGTAGCTAGGCTCTTCATGTAGGGTCGGTGGTTTTTCATGTCATGAAGAACTCTAGGGAAGCATTGCTTCATGGTTGGGCGGGAAGCGCCAATGCCATGTTCTTGTCCTCACCTTGCGGATGACCTTGCTAAATGATGGCAACCCGACGACGTTGTATATACCTATATTTGCATTTGACATTACTTCTAATTGTACTTCATAACCTATTTATTGATGTTATGTGGCATGAGAGCCAATGTATTACCGATATGTATGTGCTATTACCTGGAATAAGCACTTGATTATTTTAAAATGATTTAAAATTATGTAAATATTGGAGTTAAATTGTTTATTATCCTTAATGTGTTCTAAATTTTACAGTGTAACATGTGTACTAGGGGACAGAGAGATAGCGGGACGGGTTTTTGGGACGGGAAAAAAGGGCTTCAATTTGGGGACAGCGGGGGGACGGCGACAAGGCGAGGGGAGGGGGGTGGGGTTGTAATATACTATACATATAGTACTTGAAATGCTAGTTACAAAATGATGTATAACAGTATAAGAACTAATTATACCAAATACTTGAACATAGCAAAATTGCAACATACCCAGTACAGAACACAGTGTACTTGAACATTGAACATTGAATATCAAATTACCAATTACAATTAAAAATTCAAATTATCGGCAAATAGAAGAGTCTGATTTATATTATATCAAAATATCATAAAGATGATTACAATGAGTAGCATGATATTTGGATATCAAAACAAGTACAAAATCATGTCAAAATGTAATGAAGAGAGGCCTCTAATCATACACCAAGGCAAACTCCTCATCATTGGAGACGTCCTCAGGACAGTCTAGGGATGCCTCGGACGTCCCGAGGATGTCTGGCCGTCCCCACGTCCCGTGACGACTTGGTGGCGGGAAGGCGGTGGTGGGGAGACGTGGGCACGCCAAGTCTCCGGGACGGGGACGTCCCCAGTACGGGGATGGGGGAGTTTGGGTGGGGGTAATCCCCGTGTTACACTGAAATTTTCATTCTGAGATAATTAGGGTTCCTGGACCTTACAATTTTCAAGTAATAAAAATGGAATATCAATTATACGAACTAAAGAAAGCTCTATATGGCATAAAGCAAGCACCCAGAGCATGGTACATTAAACTTGACAGGTAATTGGTTGAACAAGAATTCCAAAGAAGTCCTTTGGATCCAAAGTTGTATGTCAAAAGCATAGGCAATGAGATCATTCTACTAGTAATTTATGTAGTTGATATCATCGTTACGTGTAGTGAGGTGCCTTTGATTGAACAAATCAAATGTAATTTGAGCAAAGCTTTTCGCATGTTTGACTTAGGCCTCCTACAGTACTACCTAGGCATAGAAGTTTGGCAAACAAGTGGTATTTTATTTCTCAATCAAATATGCTAGGAGTTTGCTCAACAAATTCAGAATGACAAAATATAAAATCTCATCTACACTTATGGAGTATAGAATTAGGGTTACAAAGTGAGAAGAATTGTACTAGGGATTGAGTGAAAATAAAAAAAGAGCAAGGGCCGACTTCCCCCCTATATTATGAATGAAATAATTAGAAAACCCTATGAAACTAATTTCGTTTTAAGGTTGACTTCCTTTGGACAAAGAGAAAGGGCGCATAAAAAAGGGATAAGGTGCGATCACCTAAGGAAAAAATAAACAGCTAGAAGAGGCAGCAATAATCAGAGCAAGTAATAACCAGCGAACAAGATTAATGAGCAGCAATGGTGATAAACAAACAGCGATCTAAATAATGAACAACAGTGATAACAAAAACAGCGATCTAAAAAGTAAACTAAATTTGTTAACATAAATTATAGAGAGGCGTGATGAAGGAGGTAGACAAGTCGTAAATCAAAAAGAGGCGTGTCTCTTCCAAAAGTCACATATTCTCAAGAGAACAAAGGGATATAAACAGAGAAGGCCGCAGGAAGGAAGGATGAGCAGATAGAACAGAAGCAATCAGCAAAATATAATTATATCAGGGAAGATCAAAGTAAAATCAGCAAGACATAAGGGAAGTCATTCAAAGAAGATCAAACATTCAATACAGGTGAATAATCTAAGATCGATTCTCAGAAGTCTATCAACAAATACATCAAAAAGTTAACTTCAGATCAGGCATCCAAGCGTTCGAACATACTCAGCAGTCCATTTCATCTGCAAACACGATTATCAATAAATATAAATCAAGTCAGCACAAGCACCCAAAGGACTAAGAGTGATTCATAAGGTTGATCAGCACTTATACCCAAGAACTTATCTGCAAACTGATTATATCAGATCCACCATTTTCAGCATCTCTCCTACTTACATGTAATTTTGGTATATTTATACACATGTTTATGAATAATAGATAATGCTTAGACGAATGCTCCTAGTAGAATATAAGATGTGCTCAATTCTCTACACCCACCTCGTAGGAAGGGTCTAAGGTGTAAGAGGAGGGTAAAGAGGTTCATGTAAGGAAGCCAAGAGGGCACTTACATAAGACCGACAAACCCCCTTTTAGCCTCGCCCAATTCCGCAAGTGGCATGTGTCTTTGGGAGAATGAGACATTAATAAGGAAAGTGAGTACAAACAAACCACCAAGAAAGCAAAGACAAAGGCTCTGGTATACATCCACTCTTGGGCTTAATGTAGAAATGGCTTCAGGCGGACCTATCATGTTTCTTCCTCCAATCTTTGATATGCTTGCATAATGTTATTGATAGTATATGATTATGGTGTAACCTAACCATAGGCTGGGGGCCTGGCTCAACTGGCGAGAGCTTCCTGTCGTAAAGCACAAAGTCACGAGGTTCAGTCTCCCCCCAACCCATGTGGTACCAAAGGACATGTTGCACCAGCATCACCAATCACGTTAAAAAGTTTACCAGGGGGTGTTATACCCGATTCCTGCAGTCTTTAAAAAAATGATGTAATCTAACCCTAATCATTGAATGATTAGATGTATAGATATATATATTTGTATATGTTGTTTATGTTATGATTGCAAGATTCAAATCTAGAATCACACTATTTAAGGGAATATCTACTTGTTCAGATGTGACCCTAACCTTAATCTGTTGCAATTTTGATTTACGGCAAAATACTAGGGCAAATTAGGAAGGGGACATTATAGGTAGTAAATGAGTCAACATTTAAGCAACTAGTGGACAGTCCTTGCTTACAGCCACTAGACCTGATTTGAGCTATGTTTATTTCCAGATTCATGAGAGCACCAAAGGCTGAACATTGGGTTGCAATGAAGCGGGTGTTGAGATATGAGAAAGGGACACTTGATTTTGGCATTTTGTACAACAAAAACAAAAATCTAGGCTGGTCGGGTTCACAAATTCAGATTGGGCAGGTTTTGTTGATGACAAATAATCCACTTTTGGATATGTTTGCAATCTTCACACAGAGGCAGTCACATGGACCAGCATGAAGCAACAAACTGCAACTCTTTTCTCGACAGAGGCAAAGTATCTACAAACAATCAAAGCTGCATGTGAAGCAGTATGGCTTCGAAGGATGCTTTCAAACATGAAAATGTCTCAAGTAGGGCCTTCGCCCTTGTTTTGTAACAGCCAAGAGGTGCTAAAGCTTACCAAAAATCCAATCTTCCAAAAGCGTACTAAACATGTGGAGCTTCATTATCATTTCATCAAGCAACTTTTAAAAGATGGATCCATTATGTTGCAGATCAAATTGCAAATTCTTTTGGGCAGTGTAAATTACACCCTATACGAACACAAATAGTTTTAATAAGCATTGTAAAGAGGCACTCTTACTCCTCAAACTATCTATCTTTAACGATTCCATGCCCAAATTCTGAAATTGCACTAATGTCATTGTCTTATATACACATTTGAAAAATAAATATCATCAAGTAGGAGTTGTAGAGTGTATCTATAAAAATTCTTATTGTCCACAAAGTTGGCCAAAGGAGGATTTGACCATCTACTTAGGTTGAAATACCCAAGTAATCAATTATCTACTAAACATGGTAGATTGTGAAGATAAGGTTGCTTTGGTGATTAATAGTTTGCCCCCTTCCTACGAGTCTCTTCATGAGACCTTGGACTAGCAATTAGCACTTAACCTTTAAACAAGTCAATACATTCCTCTAATAGAAGGAAAGGAGACAAACACAAGTTGAAGAGTTCTCTTTAAATATACAAAAAAGCTTGCCTGACACTACACAAGGCCTAATTGCAAATTCCTTTGGCCAAGGAAATTACACCATTCACAAACACGAATAGTTTTAAATAAGCATTGTAAAGAGGCACTCTTACTCCTCAACCTATCTATCTTTAACAATTCCATACCCAAATTCTGAAATTGCAATGATGTCATTTATTTAATATACATGTTTGAAAAATAAATGTCATCAAATTGGAGTTGTAGAGTGTAGGGGAAAAGCATCAATAACCGAGCGTGTTCCAATAGCCGTGCACTTTTTGTGCACCCAACCCCGCAATTACTAATTTTAGAGCCAAAAAAATGATAACTAAAAGCCAATTAATAAGTTTCATGTGTAATATCCAATCATTTTTTAGCTTTTTCGGTTCACAATTGGCCCATTTGTGCAACACTACTAGGGCATTTGTGCATGACTATTACAACATTTGTCCATGAGTACTAGCAATATTGAGTGCACAATTATTGAAGCATCTTTACGTATGTATCAGGTGACACATTGAAATGGTCATATTTTACCCTTCGGCACTTAACAAATTCTATAGAGAGCATTGTTACTACCCAAAGGCCATAAAATATTTTTTTGGTTAAGTCATGTACAAAGATAAAAATTTAAAAAAAACGTCGAAATCCAATGTATAGTTTAGGCTTAGTGGGCGCACAAAGTTAGTTATAATGGCTACTAGTACACTTCCCTTATCTATAAAAATTATTATTGTCCACAAAGTTAGCCAAAGGAGGAGTTGGCCATCTACTTAGTTTGAAATATCTAAGTAACCAATTATCTACTAAAAAAGGTAGATTGTGAAGATAAGGTTTCTTTGGTGATTAATAGTTTGACCCCTTCCTACGAGTTTCTTAACGAGACCTTGGACTAGCATTTGGCACTTAAGCTTTTAACAGGTCGATACATTCCTCTAGTAGAAGGAAAGGAGACAAACACAAGTTGGAGAGTTCTCTTCTAAACGTACAAAAAAGCTTTTGTGACACAACACAAGGTAAGGTGAGGCACAATCTAGGAAAATAATTGCAAAAGATTCATCAAAGACCAAGGTGAAGTGGTTCTAAATTTCCACTACCAAAAGTTTGGCCATGTAAATAATAGATGTTGGAAGTGGTAATATAAGTAGGCTAATAAGAGTCAAAATTGAGGCAAATGTAGTAGTTTATCAACAGGGAAGAACTTTTAAGAGGAATATCCTTTTATTCTCCATATTATCCTATTCATGATTCTTTGTTGTGAAATATTGTTGTTATTATGCTCTTGTGATAAAGTAATTTTAATACATTGTGGCAGATCCTCTAGCAATGAAATGTTTAGATTAATCTGAACCTTTTTCATTGTTGTCAATGCCTAATTTGGCATTTCAATCAACAAGAGGTCCTTCCATTTCACCTATACCTTAGAGTCAAAACTTCCTCACACGTGTAACATCTGCCTTGTTTTAAGTTTTAATTAGCATTCCCGAGCTGGTCTATTGGCACTCAAACTAAAATGGTTGTCACAAATCACTATTTTCCAGTCCATTTTGATCAATTTCCAAGAAGAATATTTCTTGGCTTCCTCCTTTCCCCACTTTTAGCCATCTTCTAATATGGCCTCACTTTTGACATGGCCTCATCCAAATCAGTTGACTTGTCTAGACGTTGAATGTCGCCAACTAAAAGATTGATGTGCAATCTCACAAAACAACTCCAATGATAACTCCAAGCCAATTCCCGTGGCCTATGGAAATGTTGACTTGTGTTTCATAATTTGTAGGACAACTAAACACTCGCTCAAAAACTATGTTGAGTTTTGTTGGAATCATTTCCTTCAAAAACTAGACATGCAAACACCCAAAACCCTAGAAGGTTGGTTCTACATATGGCCTTCTCACCTAAGGAAGGGTGTTTTTGATAGTATGTGGCAAGTTACCCCCTCAATGGTTGTCTGGGAGCTATGGAAGGAACGTAATAGGAGTGTTTAGAGATGAATCTATGACAAGAGAACGGTTGATATCCAAAATTGAGGCCTCTATTATAGAACATGTCAGCTGCAAAAAAGAAGTCAAGCAAAAACAAGATCTTTTCACTATGGGACAACAATATGACCAAAGTCTTCAAAGGACTTACCGCTCCGGCTATGGTTGGTATTACTGATGCTGATGATAAAAATAAAGCTCGTGCCAACATACAATGGATAGCCCAGAGTCAGACTGGGTCATAGTGAGCTTCGATGGGGCGGCGCGTGGGAATCTTGGTCCAAGCAGGATTGGAATTGTTATCAGAAACAATTCTGGAGAGATTATAGCTAAGCATAAGGAGTCTATTGGCATGGGCACAAACAATACTGCAGAATTTAGGGCGGCCATGAAAGGGTTGGAAATGAGCACTCTACTGGGGCCTAGAAAGATTCACCTAGAAGGCGACTCCATGATTGTGGTTAACACTATCTGACAAGAGTTTACACCAAATTGGAAACTCAACAGGTGGGTTAAGAAAATCAGGGAAAATGTTAGACAATTTGCAGACTTCAAAATCAGTCATGTCTACCGCGAAGGCAACTCTGTGGCAATTGAACTTGCCAAACGAGCCATCACTTTGGAAGATGAGCGTATGGCCTAAGCAATTCAAAAGTGATATGCATCTAAACGGTTTGAGGGTTGAAGTTAGTAACCTCGGTTTGAGCGCCTCTTAGTCCCCTCCGCACATTGGACATGTGACACATTTTCCCCAGCAGTGGGAATGGGAATGCATTTATGACGGGACATCGGGTACATGTTAAAGTGGGATGTCTTTTAGGAATGACGATGCCAGGGTATCAAGTCATAAAAGATATGAAGGATTTCCTGACGTATCATTAATGACAATGGTGCAGAGATATAATGACAACTTGCTTCAAACAAGGAGGTGACCCTATAAGAGTACGAAGGTGACACGTCCCAAACAACGTCATTGTGACAGTTATTGGAAGGTACACTAGAAAAGATGCCCTCTTTATGGAATGATTGAGTGGCAAGATCTGGGTAAAGATTTGGATCATTTAAGACAAGTGTTACTCGCCTATATAGCCACGGCCAATGGGATAATGCGTCACAGTCTTTGAAGGTAGAAAGCATAACACCTGGCGATATGGACACCCCCATTTGTCTGGAGTCGACAAGAAACATGGTGGCTTTTTTAGGAGAAGTGACAAATAAACGCCTGTTGCGAATGCTCTCACTCAAGCATCCACTCATACTACATGCGGTTAAGGAGGTGTTGGGGTCGAAATGCCTGTGGACCTATCATAGGTACAGGGTGAACACTGATATCACGGGCATGTTCTTGGCTTTCACTCTTACCAGAGGAGTGGCGAAGGCCAAGGCCAAAAACTTGTGCCAAAGGCTCTTCAAGCACAAGTATTTGGGGGAAATTGATGCAGAATTAGATAATGTTGATGCCCATAACATGATTCTTGTTGCTCAACAATACTACTGTGGGCCAGAGCGGGGTTTCAAGGGTGTCATCAAGAGGTTCTCCCTCATTATCACTGTGGAACTAGATGAGCTGAAAGACAGGCTAGGCAATATAGATAGGAATTTGATTTTCCTGCAGAAGGCGGCTGCCATCCTCCCACCACCAACGGTGGCCTGGCTGAAGAAGTATAAACATAAAGAGGGTTACAGTGTGTCGGACGGAGAAACTTTGGAGTTGGCCGACTTGGACTTCCCTTCGCTGCCAGACTCAGGAGAAGACTGGTGGGCAGATGACGAGAGAGACGTGGAGGAAATTGCCAGAGGCCTGGCGCACAGGAGATGCAAGAGGGACTGTCCTGTCAAAGCCAGAGCGGCCCATGCCAAAAGAATGAAGAAGGAGGTGGAAGAACGACACCTCCCCCCAATCAGGCCTGAAAGTCCCTTGTTCACAGACCTTCATGGCCCACGGGATAAGAAACACGGAAGGCTCTGTTAAGTTTGTTGGGGTCTGTATGTATTAGTTTTTTCCTGGTTTGTGGTGATTCTAGTTAATGTGTCTATATATGTTTGGTTCTGTAATGGGTATTGTGTCGGGGTAATCTAGATTACTGAGGCTGGTTTATGTATAGAAGCCTGCATTTTTGGTAGATAATCTGGAGATCTTTGGTGGGTAATAGTTTCCGGATACTACAATAGGCAGGAATGGTTGAATGTAGCTGTTGACAAAGAATTCCTTTTTGCAAAACAATGTACTCTTTTTTTCTGATATCAATATAAAGGGAGCTGGCCCAACCCAGCTATTTAACTATCAAAAAATAACATATCTAGATTCTCACAGTTTAGAGTGCCGTCCTCCAAATATCTCCTAGGATCTGAATACTAGATTGCAGAGTCTTTAACTTTTTCAAAATAATACTCAACAAATTTGTCACCATATGTGTAATTGAAGCATGCAAGGGTTTAAACTTTTTAAGTTTTGAAAGGCAGTGTTAGTTTGCAGAATTTTCTTACAGTACCGAAGAATATTACTTTTAGCAATTGATTCAGTGTTTTCCCATGAAACAACTTACTCTCATAACATACAACCTGCAGTAAAAAGCTGCAGCAAAACAGTTGTACTAGCTCCCCCGCAACCTGGTTGACCAAGATTCCACCCACTCCAACCCCACCACAATAGAGTTTAATAAAAGACATCTGTATAAACTATAAAAGGCCACTACTATAAGGCATCCTACGCTAAGTAATGTTTGTATGTGAAAGAAGAAAGAATATAACTCTTATGCAGCTGCTATACAGTCGCTTTTAATTTATTTATTTTTATATTTAGGCAACTGTTAAATTTAATTTGATTTAGCACTAACACAAACATTAAGCATATTAGACTGTCAAGATGGAAGTTCATGGTTTGACATAACCAAGTTTAAGGTCACTTCACAAAGACAAGTTGAGATAGTCTCTTCATTGAACTTTGTCCAGGTAGGACAGTGTTGAGTTAGATCAGTCTATCAAGTTTGAATTCTTCTAGCAGACTATTGAATTTTGTCCATTTTGGATCACAACATGTTGCCAAAGTCTGTCAAGCTTGAAATCAGTTATAATTGAGTAAATCTTATAGATTTTAGTTCACGCTGAGATTATAGCAAGTTGGTGAGAAGACGTCTTCTTCTGTGTGATTTTAGTAGGATAACTTAATCCTTTTGGTCACAAAATGCAATATGAACCAGCTTCTGCCGCAAATTAAGGACCATATGTTTCTCTTAAACAAAGGATGAGATCACGGGGGTCAGGCATATTTCACCAACCTTTAGAGATTCACCAGCCTTGGGTGTTACCAGAGAATCTAAATGAGACAGCCATACTCATATTTTCATATTGCCTCTATTCTGGTGATGTTTGATGATTATGCGGAAAAATCTTCTGTTAGGAGTGTAAATAAAGGCATGTGACAGCAATTTCCATCGGCCGTCATATACTTTTCACTTCTATTTCAGCTTGCATTATTTTAGGATTTGGTATGTTTCCAGCTACCAGGGTTGTTCTCAGCCTGAGATTCTTCTATTTAACTGAATGTTCTTTGAGTCCCACTGATCTACTTTTACCACTTACAGACGGAAGCGTCTATGCAGCCATCAGAATACTAAATTTTACCAATGAGGGACTTAGTTTTTTTTTAAACTCTCCTTGGTAAGATATAGCATTCTGGTGGCTGGATAGACGCTGGCCTTACAGACAGCCTAATTTGTTCTTATTTTCTGAATGATGGTAGATATTTAAGAAAAGGCATTTTCCCTTGAAGCACCCATTTAAATAATGTTAAAGGGGTATTTGAGACAGTTACCTGAAATACGAGAAAATTGCGCGCTCTAAGGAGAATTCCAAGGGACTTCATCTTATTATTGTAATCATCCCAAGTGACGACCTTATTATTGATTCGGTAGTCGCTAGCGCCGGTGCCTGATACAGAGCGCGTGAAATGAAGCTCCTCGCCGGAGGGTGTGAAATAGACGAGCTTGACAGAGGCTTTTCGGCCTTTGGGATTTTCCTTGTCTTTGTCGTCCAAGGCGTAGATAAGATCCCTGAGGTGAGCTCCCCGGAGGTTGGTGGAGCGCACGCCCAGCACGAAGCTGATGGCGTCCATCAGGTTCGACTTACCTGCGCCATTGGGGCCAATTATGGCCGTAAACCTCTTCAACGGCCCTATCACCTGATGCCCTGCGTACGACTTGAAATTCTCTACTTCCACTCTCTCTATCCTCCCCACGCCCGCCATTTTTTCTCGCAGGGTTTGCTCTTACAGTCCCCCAACACTAGAACTCATCATAGTCGAAACAAGTTTTTCTGCAATCTATAGCCGGATAAATTTTGTATCAAAAATAACACTTTCTGCAATTTATGTTACAAAATATAGACTTCGAGCGGTTTTAAATATAAATATTATATTTTATGATTGCATTTTTAGTTTGTTGAAACAAGTGTAGTGGCGAATACTTTAGCAATTTTATTTTTTATTAATTAAATAATTATAAAAATTTATAAATTAAAATTATTTAAATTTTAATCTAAATTTTATTTGTAATCAATTTTTATGTTGTGTATTGTGTAATGTTTTTAGGGGTAAGACATGGTGAAATGAGAATGTGTTTAAGGTAGTGTGGACAAATTGTGTGACACTAATCATGTAGAAATATGAAGACATATTTTGGCACCAAAAGAAAACAATGTAAATTGTATATTTGAATAGTATGTGTAGACACCCTAAAATGGACAGGCTTGCAACTTTACATTAAAAACCTTAATTTTTATCTATTAATTAATGGTTTCTTAATCATTAATTAATCATCTATTTTCCTCTAAATTCATTTCTCAAATCATCTAATCCAATTCTCAAAATTAATTAAATAATTAATTTTATTTAATTAATTAAACTTTAAATGATTATTTACCAATATTTAATTAATTAAATTCAATTTCCTATAGTTTAAATCAAATATTTAAACTTACTAATTAAATTCTTCCAATTAAATTAATTTCAAATAAATTAATTTAATTTCATCAAATAAAGCAATTCTTAATTAAAAAGAATTCAATTA